>PNEQ01127295.1:0-16785 GCA_003012365.1 Medauroidea extradentata | reverse complement strand
AGCCTACCGCTACGTCTATCTGCTTCGGGAGTCAAAAATAGAAGAACGAACCTTCGCTAATAGCGTCAGTTCTAGCCCTAGTCTCATAGAAAATACCTAACATTCTTTCCAACTTGGAGAAAGTACTTAAGTAGTACAGGATCTGATCTCTAGATCTAAGTCATAAAAACCTCCTGAGTATACAATTACATAGAGAATTTAATCAAAACATAAAAATTATGACACTTAAATATTACTTTAAACTAAATTTTAACATCAACTGTCATCAAATTAGAAATGTTCATCAACTAAAATAATTAAATTAAAAATACAAGAAATAATCATAATTAAATAAACAATAGAAATAAATAAATAAATATCTGTGATTCCATTACAAAGTGCATGTGTGGATTTGTATTTAAAGTGGGGTAAAATTATTTTATTAACTGGAAATTCGTCACAATTTTTTACTGGATTGTTTTAACCATCTTAACTCAATAGTATATCTTCATTTTTTATTCCATTAATTTTTTTTCTTCTGTAGATTTCAATTCAGGGATATAGAGCTAGTCAATTTACAATTTTTTGGAAAATAATTTTTATGGAATATGACTTTACAAATAAATTTTTGTTAGTTGGCCTACGTTAAGTTTCAATTACATGATGAGTAAAACATAACCATGTAAGAGTTAGCCTGTAGTTAGTTAGGCCTATGTTACACCTACAAAGAGTAATTGTACTTGATTATGCAGTTTTGTGAAGAAATAACAAGCTATGGCTACATAATTTTAACGTTATATTTTGCCTATCTACATTCAATTAGTTTAACCTATATACATTCTAAGATGTTTATAATGAGTTAATTAGGTACTGTACTTATATACACTAAGCTCATTTGTATGATTCAAATGAACCACATACTGATGCAGATGATTTGTATAATATTTATATTGCACTTATTTTTTAAATTTTATTTAATTTAATTACTATAATAATAATGTAGCAACTAGCATGCTGTTATGAAATTCTTCCTTTGTGCAGTTAGTTTGTAAGCAGTAGAGGATGAGTTGCTTAATTTTCAGGTAAGGTTAGGAACGTAAGGCAACATTCAAATTTGATCCATTTATTGTTTTAGTTGCCATACAACACAAAATTAGGAATAATGTCAAAGTAAATAAGGCTAACCCGGCCATGGGCTGGAAGCAGGATCATTTGATGATAAAAACCAATGGAATTAGTTTGCTCTAAAACATTTTCAAGGCAGTTTGACAAAACCGTTTTCGAATATGTAGAAAAAACGCATCACACATTTTATTATGGCTGTAAGAGAAAAAAAAAACAAAATAACACAGCAAATAAGGAAAATCAAGAGTATTTCTAATATATAAATATCATTTCAACAAATACACGAGGTCAATTCGGAACTGAAATATAGTGGTCTACTTACAACACCAGAACCCAAAACACAAACTGATGTTATTGCGCTGTAAACAATAAATTTAAGGGACCGTACTTTTGGAATCAGCATACTACAGTACATAATTTTACATCACACGAACCTAACACAAGATTATCTGAACCGACTATTATTTTTGTTAGGTGTTGCCAAAATGCAGCCATGGCTGTATACATTTTTTTTATGTATTACTCAAGCCTTCAGTTTCACATGACATTTGTTTCTGGAGTTGTCAAAATTGATGTTCACATTATTTTATTCCTGTGGTCTCATGGATATGGGGAGCACATTTTTAATCAGTATTAATGATGATCTTCCTTGCTTCATTTAAAAGTAGTGGTCTTGCAAACATTTTTTAATCAATTTTAATTGCCTTTTTTTTTTGCATGATTTTATTGCAATTTTTAAAGACTTGTTTTATTACCGGCAAGCAAATTTTGAATTTATGTGCATTGTTGTTTCTTTCCAGTATTTTATTTTGTGGTCGCACAAACAAATTTAATAAGTTTTTACTGCAGTTTTCTCTTCATAATTTTGTGGCGATATTTTCAGCTTCATTTTATCACAATTTTCTTGGTGTAACTTTTATTTCTGTGGCCTTGTGACTTGCGTTATTTTAGCCTAGATAATTCACGGATTTATTTTAATCAAGTTTGTGTCCCAATATTTTCTTAATGGTGCGGGAGTGAGAAGGAAACAGTGCAGCAGGCTCTTCATGTATGTTAGTGTTAGATGTGGCCTAACTCAACCGGTGCCAAGTAGGCCTTATTTATTTCCTTTATTTTTATTTTGTTTATTTCCTTTTGTGTAATTGATTGAAATTGTTATTCAGATATTTAGTTTATTATCTTCAGGTATTCTTGACAGAAGTTCCGAAGGGTAATGTTTGGTCTTTTACCTGTTTCAGTATTGAAATTATTCTATTTTGTATTTGATTTAGTTCGTTGTTACTGTGTTTTAATTTTAGTTTTACAGCAGATTTCATTAACAATAATTGTATTTTAACTTCAGGCTGGGTGTATTTTTGGCAAGTTAAGTGTGTATCGGCACAAGTGTGCTTACCCAGTTCCTGGAGTAGCTAAATTTAGATTTCAACCGTATTTACTACTATGTATTACTTTTCACTGGAGTGCACATGCAAGAGAGACAATGATATGTTTTGCGTGGGCTGGTGTGGGCAAATCAAAAGACATGCCGTTTAACATTATTAAAGTTTATGTTGTAATTTAAAGTGTAATAATGTTTTTCAAAGCAATATTTTCATTTGAGAGGTTGTTTTATGAAATAAGAATTCTAATTATTCATTATATATACAGTATTATGTAGTTTTAGTTTAGAGTAATTTATGTTTTTCCTTGCTTAGTGAGTCGGGTGGCCACCATTACGTTACTCTGGTAGTGTAGGCAGAGGTAGCCGGATGTATATTTTAGGACAACTGTGAGGCAGGCAACAAGATGGAGGCGATCATGCCGGTGGGGAGGCACAAGCTCGGATGGACTAGAATCCGGAGGACTAACCGATTTGAGTAGTTAATTCTGTACTGTCGTAATCTTTTGTTGGGCCAGCATTATAGTTTTGTGGCAGTGATGGTAAATTAGTTGAATTTTTCTGGCAGGATGTGGACTTTTAATTATTTTGTCATTTGTATTGGTTCTCTCCCAGGATTGCAGTAACCGAAATGTAGTTGTTCGCGACATTCAGAAATTTGTATGATCGAGATGAAATCTACAGTGAGGTTAAGTAAATTTTGCCGGCCAGATTTTTTCTTTTATTTTGTGGAAAAAGGTGGAGTGTCCATGCCTAATTGTTTATCATTACGTCCCCTTTACATTACGTATATAGAGGTGCCATCCATTAGCACAGTCATCAGTAGAGCCACGATTTTATGGTGAAAAGAATTTTGCAACATTTGGTTTCGATGCGTCATGTGCACACCTGCAGCTCTGTTACATCGTCTGTGATTGGGTGACTTTGCTCTCACTGGCCTTGGCAAATTATAGACGTACAGACCCACAATTATCTTATTCTGATTGGCGCAGTCAAATGAGAAACGTGTCTGAACAAAGACACGCTGCCAATAACCTTGAAACAGAACTGCCGATGTGCACGTGAGTCACTGAAACAAAGTGGGGCAAAAACCTTTTCGCGACAAAATCGTGGCCCTAGTCATCAGTAGTACTTATAAAAAAGCAGTAGTTTTCATAAATTTTAAGTAGTTAAATATAAAATGGTTCTATCGCGACAATTTCTGCTTTAACCTGAAATGTATGTATTTCTGTAATATTATAGCACAAACCACTACATAAATTTCTGTCTTTCTTAGGCTAAAGAATACTTAATTTTATAAAGAGATTGAATAAGACTGAAAATAATTTTCAACAACAGCAATGAATATTGTTCATATTATCACTGGAAACAAGAGAGTTGCCTACAAGAATGTTTAATGTAAGAAATGGTTGAGCAAACACCCTTTTGACTACCAACTAACCAGTTCACGTCAATGTCCACTGACAAAATGTATGATTTATGTACTAATTAACGTTTAATAGCTAAATGTATAAGCTTTAAATCAGTTTACCCTTATTTCTTATCTTCTCCAGTGCTTTGTTATATAGAAATTGAAAACGTTTTAAAAATAATTACAAATAATTCCTACCCGATGGTAGTAGCAACGATAGCTTCTTATATGTAGGTTAATCACACTTGCTATTGGTAAAGCAAAGCAGAAACTGGCATCGTAAATGATTGAAGTTACAAAAATCGAGCTATGGGTACCTAGTTCTTTTACAATAAACTTGATTTTCCGTCATTCTTTTACATAAGCGTGACAGCATTTACCGTTAAATAAGTAGTTTCAGTGTAAAATAAATTTGCAAGTGGTTTGTTAGAACATTTCAACTGGACTCTGTCTTCGTGGTTTTCGTTCTTCACGACACTGACACAGGCGGTTCTCTTTCCTGCCATGCTAAACGTTTTAACATAAAATTTTCACAAAATACGTGATTATGTGATACGCTCGAAACCTTTAAGATCTGTACACCATTTTTCAACGGTTTCTTGCTTGATAAGTCATGTTAAATGCTTATATATGCATGCCAAACTTAATGTGTACACAACATGCAACGGGCACCAGCACACAAAAACAACAAACATGTACGACTGTACGTCTGGCCGATTTTTCCAATTGATACAATCACGTATGACAACATAAAAATGGTCTCTCGCACGATTCACGTTACTTTCGCAACACCTAATATTAGAAGAATATTACTCTTAAAAGTGTGAAATTCCATAGGTCACCTGCCGTAACCGTACTTCCATAGTAAAGCATAATAATTTGTATAAACTACGGGCAAATCGTAGTACTTAGCACCTCTGCTTATAACACTGCAGCCAAAATTTTAACATTTTTTTACAGCTGTGTCGAACAGATTTACGATAGCTGCAGTAGGTTATTGTTTAAGGCAGACAATATTATTTTTTTATTTAATAAGGTTTAACTGTTACTTATTGCATTTTGCATAGCTTTGTTACATTCTTTAAATGTTTGGTAGTAAAGGGTTTCATACTTTTATTTCCATTGTAATAAACCCTTCCAGCAGTCTGTAATGTATAATAAACCAAACTTTTCCAGGCCCTTATTGTTCAGCCAAAACCCTGATTTACGTGTACTACCTAAGTCAACTTTAGGATTCTGTTTTCGAGAAAAAATGTGCAGATGACACAAGGTTAAATATGGTACTGTTTTCCAGGAGTTAGTTAAAGGATTCAAGGATTAAATGAAAAAATAATTCAATGTTTAGTAACATATATTTTAAAAAAAAACCAATACTGAAATTATCATTGACACATAAGCAACAAGTTGCTTAAGGAGTTCAGCGAAAACTCTGGCATTACATTCGTGACACAGGCTTGAGGCCAAGAATGTCAAAACATTTTTTCAACACACAAGCAGTTGCTTCAACAAGTAGAATACGGCCCATGTTTACCTTGACAATTTCACCTGCAACAGAAAATCCCAAAATCTGAAAATGAATCACTCTTCTACTTACACACAAACACAGTTTCTTGTGCACTACAGTACAACCTTATATGTTGTTGGTAACTGGGACAAGATGTACTATTGATATCTGAAAACTCGGATAAGACAGTGAGCTAAAAGAAAGCATCGAGACGAAATATCATTGTAGAATAATTAAGTGCTAAGCACAATAAACAAATTTACTGAAGAAAGCCAGGTGGCCAAAAAAAATGTGTGCTTCTTTGTTTCCTTGTGTTCGTGTTTAATTTGCTGTGGATTGTTTATTGTAGTTTTGGTCTGTCCTTAAATTCTGTCTTGAACATTGTTATGTTGTATTTCATGAATAGCATACTCAATTTTTTCTGAAACTGGGATAGGCATGGAAGAGGTTAGCTGATACAGGTTGTTATAGGACAGTACAAATGTTTGACAAAAATGTTTTGATATATTCTCTCTCCTTGAGTAACTTTTAATATTCAAGGGTTTTTATATGGGGTTACTTCCAAACCTTGAGTGTTCACTCTTAACAATCCAACGGCTAAATTAAATTCGTTAGTTAGTTTTCAAATAACGTGTGCATATGAATATTTACACTGTTTATGACAATCTAATTCCAGACCTTTTAAAAACCATGAAGAGAGTTGTCGATTCAATTTTACAGCACCCAACATGCTAGGGCTGTGATGGAAATTAGTATTCAATCATGAGTAGCTATCAAAACAACAAATTATGCTTTTAAAAAAATATTAAATTTATACAACTAGATAAAATAAAATTTAGAGATGTTCCTGAGTGGTTGGTTTCATGATTACACAACCATTAACATTAAAGTTATCTCAATATTAACTGTACAATTAAGGCACAAAAAAATGTATAATATATAATACAGAGGATATTATCAATTTCAGTTCACCATTGATATCTTTTTAGCATTAACCTTTCTGTTATTTTAATCAATAGTCTGTAGTGGGCTCCTTGCAACCGCGCAGGGCTACAGTCCACTGTGACAATGATGCATTTCACCAAATCTTGTTGTACACTTTTTAATTTGGACAGAAGGGCACATTTGTTGCTTATATTAAAAAAAAAATACACTAAACTTTCACACTGCTGGGTAAGCCAGGCCTTGCCGAATGGACAACGTCGTCGCACTGTGGGAGGACGGTTAAATAAACACTTTGCATACAACAGCAGTCAGCCTTGGTTCCGCCCTAACACACTGGCTGCTTTCTGTTGGAGAACCAGCATACTGGCTGTGTGGTGGCCTCTGTCATAAAATAGCTAGACTGCTATCAAATTTATTAAACCATACAAAATAAATGTATGGGCTAGTATAGCAAAGTACTACACTCGAGGTTAACAAATTAAACATGTAGATAATATGTTGAAGTACTCAGACTGGTATTTCTTGACAGAAACACAAGATGAAAGAGACGAATACAAAGTCGCACAGTTGCACGACATTTCGCCAACCTAAGTCTCCTTCATCAGGCGAGTAGAGGCACACTGAGTTATGGCGGCAGCGGAAGCATGGTTGGTGTCCCTAATAACCAGGATGTGAATTAGGATGTGGCGGGAAGATTCAAAATGAAAGGCTGTGAGGGTTTGCTGGTGTACTGTTTGGATTATCTGATATTGAGACCTGGTGGTTTTCTGGACTTGTAATGATGAGCTAGCTCCCAGCACCTGAGTTCTGAACTATTGCTTGAAGGGGGTAAAGATCTCATGACTTTGTATTGTAGCAGGAGTCAAAGTTTTGTTTGTGTGAAGGAGCATGTGCTGTAACTGGTTTCTCCAAGATGTTGACTTTCCCGACCATAGCTTGTTTTGTATCAGCTCTGTGGCCATTCATCCTTTGAGCATGTTGGTGGTCAGGCCCATGGTGGGGATATTACCAGGTCGAACCGTGTGCTTGTTCCCCCTGTGCCGGTGTGTTTCGGTGTTAAAATTAATTAAATGAAATTGGAAGCAATACACTCAAGTGTTCATCATCGCCAAACAAAACTCCTGTTCAAAACAGCCGCACATTAATAAAAGAAACATAGTGGCAAAATAACCAAAAGAACAGGACAACAAACATATAAATAAATGCGATAAACACACAAAATAAACACTTGAGAAAGAGGACTATGCCACAAGCACAACGCAGAAAAGAATTCATAAAAAGAAAAAGAAAATGTAAGGTGTTTAGAAAATATAACTTAACCTTACTAGATACTTCAAAAATAGTTAAAATGCCCAGAGGAACAATTACAAATAATAAGACGTTGATTTGTGGTTTGTTAAATAATAAAATTATTTATTATTTATTTTATTTCTTATTTCAATGTTTTTCTTTTAAAAATTGAAACAAAGAATATATAAATGACATTGAAATAGGTTAGGCATAAGCTATTTGAATAGATGTTATTAATTATTAAAATTATGTGCAAACGATAGTATAGATAAAAGGGGTACCCCGCACATTATTTATTACGGAAGTTAATTAAAATATAAAACTTTTATATATCATTAATAAAAAAAATCTATTAAAAATTTAAATTTTACATGGAAGCAACTGCTGTATTTATTATTAAAACCAAAATTACATATCAGGATTATGACGTGTCTCTTTAGTAGAAAATAAATAATAATATTAAGGTAGTTTTAATTTAAAAGAAGGTAAATAAGGTGTCCCGATGGCACTTAGCTGTCCTGACGTCAAACGTAATGGTGGTGAGTGAAACAGAATTGGAGATGTAAGCACACAGTTCCTTCACTGATTGCTGGAGAATGGAGATGATTGCACTCATTCTCAGCAGCGACGAAAACACCAGTCCACTAGCTCAACCGCTGGGATGAGCCACAGGCACGAAACAAACCAAGATGGAAAAGTGCCCATAAGGATGAGAGGCCCAACACTTGGACCCTCACTATAAAACAAAAAAAAAAAAACGCGAAATTAATACAATGTGAACGCAAAGTAACAAATAGAGGAACTCTCTGACGACAGGTACTCACCAGAAGGTGACGAAAGAAGAAGAAACACGTAGCACTACATTTTCAGACAAAGCTACGTATGAAGCAGAATAATAATAAAAAAAAACTATTCTTGCAGACTACATGATATAAATGAAAAAAAAAAAGAAAACCAAAATAACCAATTAGGGCATCTACGTCCCTACGTGTGCCGGAAAGGCACCAACACCGCAACAACACATCATGCCAAGGTCACTGCTGGTAAATGAGTGCCGGAAAAATAGAGGAGAGGTAATAGGGCGCAAACAATGGCGCAGCGCAGTAACTTTAAACGCCCCACTAGATGGCAGGGGCAGTCAGAATAAGGATGGCACGGGAGTTTCACGTGAACAGAGCTGCACAGAAAGGACAAAATCACGTGATAAACATGCAGAGTATACGTGCCCTGACACAGCAAATGTCCGCACTGCAGGAAGAAACAGTACAATAAAGAAGAAACAAAAGCTTCGGCTACGGAATGCAAAACGTAGCCGAGCACATCCGGCTAACAAAGAACACGTTACTGCAGCCTGAATTGGTTCTACTCATAGCTAACATGTGAAGGAAAGATAGACTGTAATGAAAAATAAAATGTACTAAAACGTCCAGAATAAAATTAAATTATTGAATGACACCAAATTACTGTTAGTATAATGTAAACAAGATAATATCAATGAAAATAAAAAAAGGTTAAGAAAATGAACCTAAATTTATGAGAATATAAACAAAACATTTTAATATTTAATTTATATGTCGTGACCTATATAATACGGCACACCCCTTCACTTTCTCTGCTACCTTCCCTCCTTTGTGACGTCACGTGAGTTGCAAGGAAGGAATATTAACAAAATATTGGTGAATACTCGCATCAAGTGCCAAAAAACGTTCAAACTAAACTCGTCGGCAATCTAAAACCATTAAGTCAATTTACTTCAAAATTTTTGCACAGTATTTGTGAACTGTCCTGCCAATAATGATGTATGTTTATTTTCATTATGTAAAATACTTAACTTTTAAAAAATAATCTTACAATGTAAACTATGGATTCAAAAATGCAGGGCCAAATATAGTAAGCGAGAAACTTTTTAGTTTTTCGAGATGGATGGAGAGGGGTATCAGCGGACGAAAAAAAGATGAAACTCAAAATTTAATTTGTATGCCTTCCCCGAAATGTTCGGAGATACGCTATAATTTTGGCGGCAGGTAGAAGACAACATTACAAACGCATGCGTTCGCAATCAGCGACCCGACCACAACTTATCCTTCAATTTATATGTCTACTGGATTTGCTATGTCGATTTAAACTCTGAATATCATATTCGTTATAAATTAACCAACTTTTGGTATTACTTATTACTGTACACCAAATTAGATGATATAAAAATTTAATTCACTAACTCTCATAATGTTACGCATATCTTTATTTCTTAGACCTATAATAGCAAACAACGTAGAAAGCCTAATAGTTAAATGTTATCGCTTTTTTTACCTTACAGTACATAGGAACTGAAGTCAATATTGTTCTTACACTTCATAACTATATGAAACTCCACCATATTACGGAGTTTCTCGATTGACGAAAAATAAAGTAAATTCAATGAAATGAAACATTAAATAAATGTGTTTACAAACTATCCTCATGTCCACAAAATTAGTTCAAAATGATAAATTACACTTGTCACTGATTTTTGTTAAGTTACAATTTTCTGTTTCCCATTCTATTTGTATTCAGCTAAAAATTAGAAGTAAAGTTTAAGTTTTAGTAATTATATGTGATTGCCACTCGGCGGAAAAATGAGTCATTGCATGCTTTCTCATTTTAGATCCATGTGTTTTTGATAATAAATGAAACTGATAACCTTTCGTAAAGTAAGAGCATGTTATAGAGGCTATTAAAATAAAATACAGTAATGTTTTCATTACTATAGGTATTCATATATTACAAATTTCATTAAAGATCACAAATTTAAATTTAAAACCATTCTATCGAAGCTATAAAAATAAAAGAATGTTTTCCTCATCATAGGTATACATGTATTAAAAAGCTTCATTAGAGATCGCAAATTAAAAATTAATAACATTCCTCTAACTAATTTTTCAATTATAAAAATACAATTTAGTTTTTGGAAATACAGTAGAACCCCGATTTAACAAAATGTCATGGGACCCGAAAATGTTTACTCCAAAAATAGATGTTTCATAAAATTCGGCTTCTCTCCCCCCCCCCCCCCCCCCCCCCCCCCAGCACGGCAGCAGAAAAAATAAGTTAAATCCTCGGGCATGTTTCCTCGGAATTTAAGGCAATTTTAAAAAAGTATATTGGCTCAAAACAATACCAAAACGCATTTGCCATCAACAGGTAGCCATGAAAAGGGAAAATAAATAGGCGAAAAAACTTCAAAAACTTTTATGCAACGCTCTAAAAGAAGTGATGACTAACACTGCCGAGCCATCAATCTTTTCGTCTCTCTCCCGCCCGTTTCACCAACAAAGTTAAGGAAATTCCCATGAAAAATGGTAAAAATATAAAATTGCAACGAAAACTGGATTAAAAGTTTGCAAAACAATGGTAAAATAATATTTAAATACGCGTGGCGGCGGCCATTGTAGCTTGTATGCAGCTGCGCTCGTGAAACAAACTCAATGGTTTGCTCGCTAAAATAAGCGTTTTTTTAGCATCTGAGAAACAAATTATTTACGTTTACGGTAGTAAATTTGTTGTAAAAAGTTTGCATAAATAACATTACGTTTTTTTTTTTATAATCTCGCTTGTTTTTTCACAGGACACGAGTGTAAATACTCAAGCTGCACACCACTACATTCTATCGGTAATAGAATTAATCAAGAGAGCACGCTGCTCCGCAGTGCATTCTAACGGAGACACGACACACTATCTGTGAATTGGTTCTTGCGCTGTCCACAGCCACGCTGTGGAGACTGGGTACTTAGATGCTTGTTCCCTCGCCATCCACCAGGATGAGGATCTAGGCGCGCAGTTGTTGTAACACAGCGTCGCTCCCTCGGCCGCACGTTCGTATCTCAAAATCACTCCCGCGGCCAAAGTTCTCAATGAATTTTAACAAATTTTTTTTTTTGTTTCTCGACGGATGGTTTAAGCTTTTCTATGCAGAAATAAGTACATACGGTGGTCGGTGCTAATATTTTTAAAGGACTTAACTTACAATTAATATTCGATTTTGTCAAAGTCAGTTAATTATTTAATACACTTTTTGTTATTTTTTTTAAGGTTCCTAAAAATCCTTTAGTTAAATTGCTGTTTTCGCTATTCCCGAGTTCGTTAAATCGGGGCTCTACTGTATTTACTTTTTAACTAAATATTTTGCTGCAGTCTCTCTATTTATACCCAAAAACAACATTGTCTGATAAGCAGCAAACTTCTCAGACGAGACATTGTGCAAAGTGTGCTGCACAGTTTAGAGTCGTGTAACTTGCCGTACTTAAAAAAAATTAATTAATTTTGGTGATAAAATGTATATTGCTTCACATAAATAATAATGGAATCTTTCATTAATTTGCCATGCAGAATCAAGGCAAGAATATATCCTATGCTTTGTTGAAGAGAAACTTTCGATAATACAATTTGAATTAACATTATGGCTTAAAAAACAATACAATAGTCTAACACCCCTCTTAAATAAAGAACGGGGTTTTATTTATTGGAATGCACTGTTCTGTTGAATCAATTTATCATCTAGGTGTAAACATAAAAAGATTCAGCCAAAAGTGTGGAAATTTTGTAGCAATTGGCAGCTTTATTTACCCTAAACGAGAATTATAAAACCTTATTAATAAAAATTATACATTTTGGGGATTTTGGTCTACAATTTAGAGCAAGATTTGGCAGCGAAGCTTTAAAATCATTTGGCAACCCTACTTGTAAGCCTTTATTCTTTCTTAAGTGTGAGCTACACCATCTTAGATCTGATCTGGGCAGTGGATATCAATGACGTCTTTACACACTCTTTAACCTTAAAATAAATTTTACAGAAACCATCAAGGTTAATGGGAACTTAATAAAAACACATTCATTTTCAATTATAATTAATTTTACTTATGTTTTTCAAAAGGGAGGCCCAGTTTAAATGTTCCTTTTTGCTGCCCCACTCCCCCTTCCGAACTGATTAAGCTCTGGTTTTTTCTACGTTACGTTGGCCTCCATAGCATAGCCAGTTAGGCACGGGTTTACGGTGCGAGAGGCCATGGGTTTGAATCCTAGCATGGAGATGGATGTTGTGTTGTCTCTTCACCTCATTTCATCCTCATCGGCCCTTAATACATTGTTGTTAAAGGGCCATAAAACCCTCTCTCCATCTTTTCTACATCGCAATGCAAAGCAATGGCCTTTAATTTTTCTTTTTAATGTCCGGGACAATTTGTTTTGCAATTCTGAATTTACTGCACATACAAGAACAAAATAAATTTCCATTTAGATGCCATTGTGACCCATAGTCACAGTCCATTTCAAACACACCACACTGAAATGTTTGTTTATGACGCACGTGCGTGCCTGTCTCACGTGGCAAAGAGGGAAGAAAGATAAGTGAGGTCAGCCTGCTGCGTTGCATCTGCACTCGCCTTGCTAGCAACATTTAACCACAGAACTTGCCAGATATTGTAAGGTGGGAAAATTAAAGACTAAGTAGCAATGAACAACTACGTTATAAAGCTTATTGCTGTTCTAAAATATAATGTAATACACTAGACCCCCGATTTTACGAATACTCACGGTTCCTCTCATCGCATTCGTAAAATCGCTACCTTCGTAAATTCGATAGCGGCTTATTTTTACCTCCCCCCCCCCCCCCATAACAGAAAATTTTAAAATTGCATTTTTTCTGCAAAGTCTCTCTAGGCCCCGAATTTCTGTAGTGTTTTGCAGGAAATTAATTAACGTAGTAATGTAAACATAATTTGATATCAGTAGCCAGACTTCACACTGTTGAGCGGTAGATATGACTGACCCTTGTCCCCAAAAAATGAGAAAATCGAGATTCGGAGTGTCTTCTCCCGAGCGAATAGCCCAACTCCCGTGGCATTCAACGGAAAAATAAAGCAAGTGATAGTTTAAATATAAATTTATATCAAAAGTCAGACGTCTTACGATCAAAAGAACACCGCTAAACAATAGATATGATAGAACCTTTGTCCTAACAAAAAAAAAAAAAAGAGAAAACAGAGCTGTCGAGTGCCTTCTCACGAGCGAATAGCCCGATTTGCGTAGCGTTTAAAGGGAAAAAAAAAGTAGGCATTCCTTACTAGTAAAATGCCCTTGTAAATTATTCACCAAGAAAGAAGGAATAAGCGGATGTATTTATTCATTGCGCAATTTTATATAACTTAACGTAAAAACATTCCCTCGACGTTGTTGATGAATTGTACGAGAACGTAGATACTAGTAGCGTGTAGAGCGGACAGATAGCGCAACTGTACGAACGTTCACAAGATGGAAGATAGATAGCGGCACCGTAGCATATACCGACGTTCCAAAAACGCCATTTTGTGACGTTCTAACCTAAAATCGTCTAGAATTACATGTATAAGTGATTGAAAATAATCACTTTCACAGTCAGTATATGCGGTAAAAATAAATTAGGAGTTCCGGGATTACGTAATAAACGAACGTCTATTTATTTTCCAAGTTCGACATACCCGGAGACAAATGTTTCTACACTTGGAAAATAGGTAGCGCTATTATCGTGCTCACTTGTGAAACACACGTTTTACGACACGCAGTAACGCATTGTTTAAGCAAATTATGCGCCAAGTTAATTGTTTTAAGTACGTATAGTGTTAACGCAATAAAGAAAAATATCACGCTATTATTTATAGGGTTCGTGTAAAATAGTAAACTCATTCGGCACGAGACGAGAGGGATATAAGACGTCGTGAAACAGCCTAGAAGGAGGCTATACTATAGTTAAATGAGCATATGCGCATGCGCTGGACCATGCGTCTATAGTACGACCTCAATATAGATCCTAATACGTCGTAGTTGATGGAGACAGGCCGGCCGGCTTGGCACAGGTAGCCCCGCCCGCCGTGCGGTTTTTAAACTGTCACTGCCACATTTTTTAACGGATTTTCGTTATTTTTGTTTTATTTTTAATATTGTGACTTACCAAGTAATAACTGCAACTCTACAATTCGTATTTTAATGCCGTGAATTAGATACAGTATGTTTTATTCATTGTCAACGTAATTCCTTAGAATTTTTTTTGTCATATAATTTTGTTATTTTTTGAGGGTTCCTGAGATTGTATTCGTAGAATCGCTACCTTCGTTAAATCCAGGGTTCGTAAAATCGGGGGTCTAGTGTACATTTAAGTAAGCAGACACAATTTTCATTTGCCTTTTACCGGTAATCCCAAAATAATTTAATTAAAATTAATTTCGTTTTTGAAATTTTGTCAGAGTTATGCAAAGTCCAGGACATTGCAGTCCGGGTTATCTAAGGTTCACTGTACTCTCAAATCGTCATTATTTTCCATCCTGTGACTTTTAAGGAAGCTCAAAATTCCCTGAAATTTCCCTGATATTTCCGGTGGCCACATTTTCCCTCACAATTTCAGGTTTCCCAGGTCTGTGACCACTTGGATAACTATTATATACAAAACAAGTTATGTTTGGGAGAGTATCTGAAGTGTACACTGTACATTAGTGATCATTCATGACCTTACAGAAGACAAGTGGGGTAGACTATTGTACACACAATGAATGTATGAATCATGTTTCTGATGGCACATTAACTGCAGCACCATTTGATCTAATCATAGGCTTATTTACTGTACATAAACTGTTAAAATGGAAGATTCTTTTGTGCTACACAGTTACTTGGGTGTTAGACAGAATTACTGTCCAAGATCACTCGGGGGAAATAGGGAAGAAGTTAATGCAGGGGTGCCTACTCCTTTAAACAGTATGATGAAACCTGCTACCCCTAACCAATGTTGTTACAAAGTTTCCATTTACATTATTTTGCTGAAACTGAGAGTCAAAATCAATTTTTTTGGGGGTCCGGAATTTTGATTTTTAGGTACAGAAGGGTGCTATTCAAGTACTGTTTGAACCCAAACAAAGACTATACAGCAGGAATAGTGTAATATTTTTAAACGTAAGCAGCACCTGTATTTTTTTTTAGTTGCCGCAGTCTTAAGACTGTATTTTAGTACATTTTTCATACGTTTTTTTTCCGCCAATTTGTTACAATTATTTTTAAAAATTTTCACTGTTCTTGCAAATATGTCCATAAAAGCTAAGTGTCCGTACAAACCGAGTGCAGTACCTGTGGGTTTTGAGTGTAAACAGAATGGAAAGAAATTGGTATTACTTTATCGCTTGAAAATTTAGTCATCTTACTCGCAAGTGTATCAAGAAATTAAGCCAATCAGATTTAGAACCCCCCAACAACTGCCACCTTAATTTAAATTAACTGCCCTATCAAGTTTATGCAACTAGTACCAGTTGTCGCCCCCAAACAAATGACCCACCTAAAACTAAATACCCAAACAGGACCAGTAGTTAATTTTCATTTGACCAGCAACAGCAGTGTCTGTCCCAAGACAAAAACCCCACTTCAATTAGCACCTGAAAAGGGACAGTTTAAATGTTCAACACCACCCATCTGTCGTCCTGTGGCATCCCCCAGCAGACAGAAACCTCACTATAACATCTAGAGATGGCCTAAAACTACAAAAATTAAGTATAAAAAAACACAACAAAATGATGCTATAAATTTGTTGGGAACATGAAATGCTTAAAACCAATTAAATTATGTAAACTGAACTAGTATGCATAAGACATCTTAATCATTAGGTCAAATCAATTTCTTTACTAAATTTTTTAAAATATTAAAATTACAATGCCATATCCACAAATGATGGCACTTCATAAAACTTAAGTCTGTATTTAACCGTAAATAACTCAAGTAATTAAAAGTAAGAACCTTATTCATAAACAATAAAAGGGTGAGCTTTATTAAAACCAAACACACAATACAGGAAACTCTCAATTATCAGCGCCAACTAAGTGAAATCTCAGTATAAAGTACTTCAGTATTAAGGGCGTTCAAGTGGGGAAAAATTCATAATTTTATATTTGTATAAAATAGTGTTGGTTTTGTAGACATTACTGAAGAGTACATTTACCTCTAATGAAAAAAAATTAGCTCAGCCAGTTTTCCCGTAATGTCACTTCAAAGTCAAAATTTGCATAATTTTACTTCATACAAAACTTGAAAACCAGTAAATATAATGAAATGGAAAAAATCTCATCAAAACTACACGTCGCCGTCGACGGCTTGAAGCATATACAA
>PNEQ01127294.1:0-16779 GCA_003012365.1 Medauroidea extradentata | reverse complement strand
GTGAGAGGTAGGGAGGGAGGAGAAAAGGAAAAGATAAGCATAAGGATATTAGGGCCAAAAATGTGAACTACATTATATACTCTCGAAAATTTAATATGTGGGGCACCCACAATAGCACCACGATAACTACAGCTAAGAGAACAAAACTAAAGGCTCTACTTTTTTCAGCCACTTTTGCCACATGTTTATAAAGCATTATTAAAATTGCCATTATATATATATATATACATACAAAAAATATGACACCACTGTGGGTATATTTTTCCATAAAGGTACAATACCATTTTAAATTAGGATGCCACTGTGACACCAAAACAATAAAAAATTAACACTAAACAACACAGACGAGGTGCCTTTCACTTTTGTAACAAGACTTCATGATACATGTAGTCATTGACAATATACAGACTGACAAAAGAGTCAATACTGAAGTAATAACTGAATGCAATTACAGGAGAAATGTTAGTAACTTAAGAAAACCCAATAATAATCTGTACTGGCTCAACGTTTCTTATATGAGGAATCAATGCACAGATCTGTTCAGAAGTGAACTTTGAATGCAGCAGCAAAAGCACGCAAGCTAGGTGTCCAAGAACAGTAACACCCAAAAATCAATTTATTCTTAATTTTTCTATCATTTAACTATTGTAATTTAGAAGAGATACAGATCAAATTCAAATGCATACCATAACAGACAAAAATAAAGAAGCCTTTGTCAACAAAGAATAAGAGAGCATACCTAAAACGAAGATGCGAGATGGGCTTATTCAGAGTACGTGTTATTGAGGTAGTCTCTACCTTTGTGGGTAAATTGGTATAGGTCATTTGGAATAAAGTGAGCGCTAAAGATTTCACCTTTGAAAAAAAATCGCAAGCAATTACTGCATATTAGTCAACATTAACAATAGTTACATTATTGTTTGTATGGTTGGTAGCGAATCATTACATGTAATTCCATGTATTTCCTTATTTGAATACAACATTAATGAAAGAACATCAAATGCAATCGACCTCTCTGTATACCACATACTTTAAAATATTTATTTATGATATTACTGACATACCTACTGACTTTATTAGCGTCACGACAAAGTGAGGAAACTGCCGCTGAACTCAAAACTGTCAACACAATGCCGCTAACGCTCACACCACAGAAGTAGTTCAAAATTCCACCGAAAGGTGGCACCAGAGTTCGGTTTTCGCCGCTTCGCTGCTCGCTTGAAAGCGAGTTGAGTCATGAGTGTGTTAGTCCACTGTGTAATAAATATGGGTTTCTGATGAACACATTCAAAAGTATTAGGAGTTATTAGGAGTAACTGTTTATGAATATAATTACTAAATCATGTTAAAGTCATTAGTAATCTGTAATCAGTTGTGTTTTACGACCGCCAGCCTGAGCATATCAAATTATAAATAGCATTTTTTTTCTGTTCCATGCATTAAGAAAATACGTTACATATTGTTTTTGTGAATTGTGTCGTCGTCGTTCATGACAGTATGCTGAACGGAACTTGTATTCTCTGTGTCGTGTGTGTTTATAGTGGCGGTTTTGAATTACAAAATTAATTTACTAGGCATGCATTTACTAGATAAGTAACTGCAACAGTGTGTGTCGTAACCAATTAGAGTCGATGCAGAAAAAACAGTGTTATGAAACGTTAACTCACAAGATTACTACTGAGTATAACATACATACAGCGCCCATGCATTTAATTATAGAAAACATTTATCGCAGCAGTGTAATGTAAATGTAAACATTGTACAAGCCTATGTAAATAAAATCACGTGGCAATGTTTATGTTTACATGCAGCCGAATGATATAAATTGGCGGAAAATAGAAATTAATCAGGGCTTTTTTGAGTGCTCACTTTATCCCGAATCACCTATACTTTAGGTCATATTGTGCTGGGACAGCACTTTCTGTCTGAAGAGGATATACCTAGGAACCTAGTGCCTGTGTATTTTGTGCCCCCTGAACTATCTATGCAACTTTACAGCACAAAACAAAAACACACACTCACCATCACAACCAATCAGAGTCAATCTATGCTGCGTGACCAATCAGGAGACAGCTCGTCTCCCATTGGCTGAGCAGGATAAGTGGACTTACCCTATATAAACCCATGGTTTTTCCAGTCTCCTCATCAGTCACACTCGTGTTCCTGAACCCTGTGTGTCTACCTGATGACGGGAACAGATTCCAGTTCCCGAAACGTCATAACACTGTCTGTCTGGAAAACTACTGTGTTTTGTTTCGTCTCTTCATTGTGTCGTTTGTCTTGTCTGTATATGTCTGATATCTGTTGCATTTTGTCTTGTCTACTTGTTGTGTTCTTTTGTTATTTTTCTGTTCGTGTCTGATATCTCCTGTGTTTGTTGTTTTCGTCTCATCGTTGTGTCGCATGTTATTTGGTTTTTATTTTATTTGTTATTAATTTCATTTATTATCTGTCTGTTCCTTGTTTGTATTTGATCCGATTCCATCTTGGAATTTCATGTTGTGTTTGTATCTTGCTGACTAAGCATACTCTGCTTATTTTATGGTTTCTTTAATTTGTTTAGTTTTTCTTTGACAGTCGTTCAATTTTGCAATGGAGTACGTCCAAGAAACTGAATCTAGTCATGAACTCCCATTACACAGTTCTTTCAAAGATTATAATCTTGGTGCCTCAGGTTGGTGAAGAAGACTGGACTATGTGTTTCACGACGTAGCGCATTTGAACTGTAGCGCGCGCGCGCGCGCCTCGCCGCTTCGTACATCTTCGGGTCTCCTCGGCTGTCTTCGCTGTCCCCTCCCTTCGGCTGGCCTACCTCCCCTTCCCCTTCCCCTTCCCAACCGCTGCCTGCCCTCCGGCCGTCACTTGTGATATCACTCTTGGTTCTGCTCTTGACCAGCTAGGTTTTGCCTCTACACTCTCTACCTCTACGCTCGTGCGTCAAGTGTTATTTTGCGTTTGTTCTTTTGTAATATGATTAACTGATCCGCGGTTTTGTTCTCAGCTTGAATTAACTTTGTAACTTTCACGTTTTGTTGTATTACTTTTCCTGTCTTTTCGTCTTTGTAATTTCTTGCGCCGTTCGGACGTCAGTGTGGAGAGTGGAATGGAGTCGAGGCATATGTTTCTCTGGTTTTAATTACCTAGTCTGGGAGGATCCTTTTTTGATTAAGGCAGTTGTGCCTGCAACATACTTTCTTTCTCTAACCTATAATTTGTATTCTGCTACTGTGACCTACTGTATATTATGTCAGCTTAATAAATTGCCCAATTTGATTTGATCCACATTTCCGTTACTGCAGTGTCGCATCCCCGTGTTTGCCATGTGTACGTCTTTGTGTGTTGTTTTAAGTGTTCAGGCCTAGGTATTGTATTACTCCACTCTGGGATCAGCCCGTGTTTGTCAGGCTTAGCTTTGATTAGGGTTTTAGCCTGGCGGTCCGTACCCAGTCGGGCACAATATAAGTAATTTGGTCAAATTGATCAAATAGGTTTATGGGTCAAATTGGTACTATGGCTGGAATGGGTACTTTGGGTGAAATTAGTTATTCACAACTTATGTGGTGCAGTACGTCTTTATTCTAAAGCCCCTTGCTAAAAAGTAACATCTGGCATTATATTTCAGCTTTCATAATTCGCTGGCTAATTCAGAGAGTGTGTCTGCTGAGGTTGGGAAACATTTTAAATGGATTTTAATTTTCATTCAAGAAGAAAACTTTGTTGGTTAACTTTGAAGACATGCATCATCCGAACCAGGGAAGAAAGAACGTAAAATGATAGAAAAGAAATTCCTGCACACTTTCTACCGTTCTTCTGTCTATAAACCCTTTCCCTCCCCGTCTAAAAATACAGTCACCCTTAAACTGTCTACAGTGATTTTTACAACACATTACTTTGTCTATTTCAAAACTTCCGTTGCACTATATCTAGACCATTTTATAAGGACGGCAAAGTTGATTTAGGTCCCCCCACCCATTTTGTTTCTCCAAATTTTTACAGCAAGCCAAGTAAATGAGTTAATACAAATGTGGCTAATACATCTGTAATATTAATTTAGCTTCAATAATTAGAAATTGAATTTTTGCTATGCAAAAATCTGTACTTTAAAATTAAATGATGCATTTAAATTATTTCAGTTTAATTTACATGTGCTGCATACACACTAACATTATACATAAACACTGCAACACGACACTATAACTAAAATTACTTTTCTCTCTGCTAAAAATTTACTAGACATCCATTATTAACTGAATTAGCTTCTTCAAGGCAAATATCCTGTTTCGGTCCTAACTTTTTAAAAAATAATGGGGCCAGCCTGCTGCCTGTTTGAAATGTCGCGCAGGGCACTTTCCTCTTCCCACTACCCTCCGTGGATGCGAAGCTTGCTCCTAAAGCCATACAGAGAAAGTTGCTAATTGTGTGACATTACTTTCACATCTGTTACAAACATCCTAACATTAACAGGTATGTAGTTAAAGCTGAGTCTAGTTAGGTTAAATTGAACTGCATGAGCAATGTGCGACATTAACTGCTTTTAATTTTTACCTTTAACTTATTTTATTCTAAATTAATTTGTGGCACCACGCTTGTAAATCACTTTCAGATTAAACTGATTTTTAACTATTGAAAATTTTGCCCTGAACTTTTCCTAAAGCCACTGTTTGGAATGTTGTCTCTGATAGTACCTACATTGGCTAGATACCAGATAGGTTTTTTCATTTTGCACTCTCTATTTGCACTTATAAATGAGACTGTACTTTTCCAAGATGGTAATAATTACCATTGTACATAATAAATAGTTCTCTAACTGGGATTTCAATTCCTTATTGTAATTCATGCTTCCCTTTTGTTTTAATTGATCCTCTTCATCACTGAGTGATAGTATGTCAATATTACGTTACACACCAACCCCAGCGTCACAAGAGAGATCTGTTTTGGGATGTCCAAGATATTTCTGTTCTTTTCTCTGGTGTGTATCTCCTACTTTTTTCAACTCACCGGTATTAAATTTGGTATGAAAGTATACCTGACTATTATTTAAAAGGTATTTTTCAGTTATAAAATATGACAAGGGTTAAAAATCACGATACTAAATTTTTTCCTTAAAATACATAACTACTAGGCTATAACTTAGGACCCACGGTGAAGAAATTGGATAGGCTATGCTTGTAGAACCCTACAACTTACAAGCCCTTGCAAAGTACAAAAAAATTGTTCTTCCAAAATAGCTCAAATATGCCAGATGTTACACTGTAGTGAAGTCCTATAGGATAAAATTACAGCACCGCAAATTTTGTACCAATTTGGCACAAAAAACATATTTCACCCAAAAAGCCTATTTTGTCCAAGTATCCATTTACACCCAAAGTAACAATTTGACTAAAAGTACCTATTTCACCAATTTTCCCTAAAGCACCCACTAGAATGAAAGTACAAAGTTGAATTAAGTACCCACTCAACACAAAGTACTAATTCGACCAAAAATATCCAGTTGATGAAAAACCCCCAATTGATTAAATGTACCCATTTGAATTATAGGCTACTATTCATTTGACCAAAGTACCTATTTAATACGGTGGATTAAATTAATCAATTTAACTTTTCAAAACTGCCTTGTACAGGGTGTCCACTGATATTCAGTTTTGGAATTTCCTGACTTTTCCCTGTTTTCCAGGTAATATCTGTTAATTTTCCCTAACCTATTATCGGCAAAACTGGTACTTTTTAAGGCCTGCATCGGCCAAATGGCTAGTGTGATCGCTTCACAGTAACCGGTCACTCCTGAATTTTGCTTGTGAAAATAGTGCTGGGACTTTGGTGAGATTTCTCAAGGATATTTGTCTTAACCCTGGTTAATCCCAATCTTAATCCTGGTTATTCCCAACTTCCTTCACCGACATCAGTGCTCAAGACCCAAAATGTTACAAGCTGCCCTAACTTCTTGGCTGAATTGGTATCTTTGATTCCATAATTTTACATCAACACAGCACATTTGAAATAAATAGTTTTAATGGAACAACATTAAAAGAATTGGATACCTACATGTATTTGAATCACAGACTACATTCTAAGCGACTCAATATGTTGAATAAAGTAAGAAAAACAATTTTACATCAAAAAAATTTAATCAGGTTTCCCAGCAGTGAATGTAATCAGCAGCAGTGAATGTAATCAGAAGCGCTTACAAACTGATATATTGTGATAACTAAATTATAATAATTTAATTATTCAGTACTACAAAAATGTTTATTCTGGACTGTTTTGTATCATTTTTTTCTGACCCAAATGAAAATTCCCTGATATTTCTCTGACTTTTCCCTGTAAGATGAAATTCCCTGACTTTTCCCTGTTTTCCAGGTTTTCCCTGTCTGTGGACACCCTGCTTGACCTCAAGAAAAACTAGCTCTGAATTAGTCAGCAACTTATAAACCCATTTATTTTTTATGCAAGAAAATACAGTTGCATAAGTAGGATTCCGAAGCTTTGGATTAAAAAAAAAAAAACGGAAAAACTGGGAAAAAAACAAGGAAAAATTTGCTTTTCTCCATTGACGTAAAAATGGGAAAAATTGTTTTTTTTTTCTTCCGTTGACGTAAAAAATGGGAAGAACTGGACTTCTTTCATCAAGATGAAAAATAACAGAAAATTGAAAAAAATAAATAAGTTTACAATTTTTAAATTACAAATCTGAAAATTTTATGTATTTACACTCAGGCCTATCTACCATTACACATAGTACCCACCCACAAAGTTTCAAAAAGAATCACAATAAAGTTGTTACAGTAAAATAAACAATATGTACATGGATTAAACAGAAATAGTTGTCAAACACATACTCATACACAACTTACAATCTCTGCCAGGAAAACAGTTTCAATTACAACAAAAAATCCTTTGTAGTTCAAATTCACAAGTAACACCCTAATATAATTATTAATTATTTTGGTCACTGAGTTCCCTCTGGAGGGGGAGACCATACAAAGGACTGACTGGAAAGTCGAGTAATTAATAGAAAATAAATTCTTAACCAGGTCGGTTTATTGTGCAATGTCTATACAAAAAGAATAACACACACGTACGCAAAGACAGTCTGTTACACACACTGTAGTTGCCGCTTGTACTCTCTTGCCATCCGCACTGGTCGAGCTCTCGTAGTACACTGCCTGTCAAAGCTGCTGAAGGTCTGGGGCGAGTAGCCCCTGGGCGGCTGACCCTAATCAGTTGTGACCAGATGCCGGTAGTACCTGCCAGGGGCCGGTTACCTGCGGTACCTGCCTGTGGCATGGACAGTGGCTGCTTGCTGCTATGGCTGTGGCCATGCAGCTACAATTATCTTGCAGCTTGCATCAACTGGCTAAGTGGTGTACTTTGCTGTCTTACGTTTATCAACTTTATGATTTGCATTTTTTTTTTTTTAACATATAATTGACATGTGAAATTTGACACTGATTGCTGTTTGTCAGGTGTTCAGTTATGACTTACAATGGTGTGTGTGTGTTCCTGATTACTAGTAAACAAGTTAAACTAGTTACTTAAATAACAGTAATGTGATGCTTCTATAGTTCCCCTTATCTTAAAACTGTAAAGTTCTTATGTTGGCCTTCTTTCCACATTCATACACCTTGCAATAGAGCGTCCCAACCTTAGACTGCAGTGCAGAGCTTATGGCGCACGCTGTTGTCAGATTGCAGCCACATTACGAAGTTCGGGAGTCAAACTACTTCGGAGTTTTTGGCTTTAAACATTATATTCTTTATTATTCTAATTGATATTACAATTTGCATAGCATCACTCTTCAAAGTATGCAATTAATAACAATTTCTATTACTTTAAAATAAGAAACAATTTTCATACTCCACTTATATTAATTCACTACATGAATATTGAATTGTAACGGGCACTTCAATAAGAAATAATTATTACATATATTTTAATCATTACAGCTACTGCTGACAAAACGTACGATTTCTTCAATTTTAGTAGCTTCTGTCTGAAGACGACAACATGGTTGAGGTAGTTGATGATTATGAAATTGATCATTCAAAATCAATTTTGGGTGAGAACTGAAAAATATGTCTGCTTTTTTACACTGTTATTTTCTGCTATAAATTAAAAGTGGGAGAGGGGCATGTTATTTATTAGGACGTTTTTACGTGTCCTGGAACAGCACAAGGCTTTAGAGGAACACAGGGAGAAATGGTTTAGAGGAACACTGGGAGAAATGGTGAAGAAGTCGGCGAAAGTCTTTGTTAAGGAACCTTCCGAGCATTCGCCTGGAGTGATTTCGGAAGACCCTGGAAAACCGAAATCAGGATGGTCCGAGCCGGTATCGAACCTGGGGCCTCCCAAATATGAGGCGAGTGTAATTACTGCTCCACCATGCTCGGTACCACTGATCCATCACGCTCGGTTATCAAACAAAAGATAGTACATTTATGTTCTGCCGTGATGTCAACTTAGGCATATCACTCATTTTCACTACTTCTTTGATAAATATCTTTAAGCGTAAAAGAGAGCGTATATAATACAATATGTTTACCTGTACTGTTTACATTTTCTTTACTATAGGCCTATATTACGTAGTTTTTCAATACTTATCCATAAAGTTGAAGGTACAAATTTTTATCTGTCAATAACTTACCGAAACCCGGTAAATTTTTTTTGTCAAGGAAAAGAAATTAGACGATGTAGTAAAACCTTATAAATAAACTGTATGAGCTTTATTATTATATTTGCTCTAATTTAGGATTTTAAAAATATTTACCATACAAGTATTACAAATGAATGATCATTGCCAATATATTTAAATGAATTATTTATTGTTTGTCTTTCCTTTATGATTTCAACTTTCCATGTTAGTTTTCTGTACTGTGTTGCTATTGTATCTTCCTATTAGCGTAAATGGTTTGTTTGGAACATCCCGTTTCTTCTAAAGCTCTCTTAAAGAGTTGATAGTACGGTGTATACGAAAATTACTGGAATAAGATCAACACAATATTTCACTTCCTTTTGCGTAGCCTACCTATACTACAAATTTTTATTGTTTTGCCTTCCATACAAATAAATGTTAACAAAAAATTACACATACAAAATGTTGTTTCGAAATCAAGTCACCATACACGACAAATCGTTCAGCTGCAAGAAACTGTAGTTTCACTACTGAACCAGTTTAGGACACAGACGAAGAAAACTGCTGACTAAAGGAAGCCTGTATCTTATTAACCTTTCCAGACATAACCTCATAGGACAGCAAAGATAACAGAACTTTTTGTTCCTCGCCAGCGCCCAACACTTTGAGCGACACTCGACTGTCGAATTTGTAGGGCGAACTTGTGGCGAGTGCATGATATAACACACTTCACAGCCTTATACAAGAGAACGGATAGAGCTATTGAGGTGGGGTTGCTTTTAAAATAGATTTAGCTCATTACGAATAATTTCCTTGCTTTCATCCCCCATATAACTTGAATAGCAAAAAAGTTTCTCACTGACCAACTTTAGGATGTTTTAGTTTTTTAGAAAGTGCACATAACGGTAGAAAAAAATTTCTGTACAACTATCAAAAAAAATTTAGCCTTCAGATTTCTTCGATGGCATCCAGATATATGAAATAACACACTATTAAAATCTGGATACAATTTTGCTTTTGATTCATTAGTTTGATACATTTAAGGATGCATGAATACAGTACCCATTTTAAAATATTTGGTTTTTATTTTTTCAACCCCTTAAAATGGTGTAAATGATGAACTAACTATATCACCCGTGCACGTTTTGATGCTGTACAATATGCAAAAATTTTAAGATCAAAGTTACAAGGTGAAAATTTTAGGATTTTTGGCAACAGTGCTCGCAGAAACAAGGACAGTGCTTATGGCAGTTACTGTGCATTGGAAAGAGAGAGCAACTGTCCATAGAACCCTATACTGCAATCTAAGTGTGAGACTCTCTATAGTAAGTAAACGTTCAGAATGAATCGGATAGGCCTTATCTCCGCTTTTCTCCTTATTTTAATGACCTTACATAAGTTACTATACATTATTTCACCGCCAAAGGTTTAGTATAATTTTGTTATCTTTCCTCATACTTATAAGGCCCTAGACTGTGGGATGACAACACCATGCTTCAGTTGATGTTTATGCCCACGGAAGTAACCCCTTACTTAACTAGAACGGCCTTAAAAACGAGAAAGTCGCGGACAGATTAAAATTTGTCTGCAGCCTACATCAAATAATGCAGCAGCCTACTTTTGCCTTCTTTGTCTTAAAACAAGATGGTCAAATAAAATGTTACAAGGAAAATATTTCATCCATGTATGTTAAAAATAGTAGTCCCTATGTTTTTAGGTGAATAAAAAATATTCCAGCCAAGATGACAAACTTGTTTGAAGTGTACTGTATTTTACTACATCTGGTAGTTATAAAACAAACAGCATTTAAGGGGGATTATCCCTGTAAGATGGATTTTACGGGTTTTCTTATAAATCAGGGAATAGACATATTGTTTTACTTTTTGCACGCTGACAAGGCATAGTTTGTTTTATTCACTTTTTGGAATCCATATGGCATTGTTTCTGTTAACGTTGCGGCCTCTGTAGTCGCTCCCGTAAATAAAGCCAGTTTTTCTTTTCAGCTGTTTTCCGTTGCAAAATAATAAATATATTATGGTTCCAGCAATTACAGAATATCGATAAAGTTTGT
Organism: Medauroidea extradentata; assembly: GCA_003012365.1. NCBI lineage: Eukaryota > Metazoa > Arthropoda > Insecta > Phasmatodea > Phasmatidae > Medauroidea > Medauroidea extradentata. Next base: position 6,079 of record PNEQ01127294.1, on the reverse strand, counting down.
ATCTATGCCTTGACGTGACAAAAATTTTGATAAATTGACGGGAACAGAAGTTATCGAGAAGAAACTGATAAATCCAAGATGGTAGGGATCAATACCCCTTAATTAACACAATAGGCCTACTAACATAATAGAAAAATATAGCAGGATTCTGCATCTTCATCAACAATTTACACAATCATTTTTAATGATACAGTGCAGAATCATCATGGAAAAAATTTAGAAGCTATGATACATTACGAAAAAAATTGGTTACGGGGGAACAACTGCTGTCAAACTCAACTGATTAATTTTTAGGAAAAAAAATATAGCCTACGTATTTAAGCTTCAATAAAAAAAGTCTGATGACAAAGCATAGAACAAGACACTGTTATTTATTTAACTTAAAGTTAGTATGGACAGAATGCTTGCATTAGTTTGCCTTGTGAAAACATCCAAAGTAGAATATTAATTACTTTGGAATATTCCTGACGCAACAGAACTACCACACAATAGCGTAGCTTGCAATGTCAGAGGTTCCTATCAGTACATACTTTATGCACCAATAAAGTTAAATTTCCAGAAATGAAAATGAAACAAATATGATACATAAAACCAAAATGGTGACACTGCTTCACCCCTAAGTTACACATGTTAAATACCAAAGTTATTAAAATTTTATTGTTGACAAATATATTTTCAAGTAAGTTTAATTAGTAATGCAGTAGAAACCCAACTAAAAAACTACTGTTGGGGGCATAATTTCAACTCATGCTGTAGCAAGTTTGCAGTATATCGGGCACAACCAGTCCTTTATTTTTACAGGCTGAAGGAAATAAAACGTCTTGCAAAACAGGCTGTTGTGCAATACGCTTCCACTGTATGTAACTTAATGGTGGTACACAAAATTTTTCTTATGGAATAAAACTGTCTTGCATACCTAACCAGGCTATATAATTTGCATATATAAATTACTCGGCCATCACAAAATTTCTACAAACAAGGACTTATTATTAATGCATGTCATGCTTGTTAGTCAGATTTGTATAAATTCTGTCTGATACATGCAGTACTTACCTCTGGTATCATCAAAATAATTCAAATTGCAACGTGCTCCTGGAAACCTTTGTTTTTCCAGCTAAAAAAAAAAAGAGAGATTAATAACTGCAATTACTTAGTTATACATTTTAAAACTGCAGGCAAAATAAGTAAATTAGTTTTCGTAAACCTCCACACATTTTATAATTTACGGAAACATACAGCTACCGTCAACAAAAATAAAACCAACTTTCACGCTAATTTAACCTCAAATACGTAACACATTGACTATGTTTTAGTGCATTAAGCCCTTGATCACTTGCCCTTGAGCACTAAGCCCTTGTTCCCTTTATGAAGTAGCATTTTGGTAATCCAGATCTTGGGCTCAAGAAGAAGTGGCTCGCGCTTTTAGCTGAAGGGGACGTAGGGTGTGTATGAACCCTTGCTGTGAATTCAAACAGTGGCATGTCTGAAGTCACCTTTGGCATGCACTTTTTTAGGGCTTGAAGCATGGTAAGGGTCCTTTGACTGCCAAATAAAACACAGCCATTATGTATTCACTACACACACACCTGTAGATACTGTATACGCGTACCCAAGATATTTAGAAAATAAACATATGTTGGTTTTGTGGTTACAGAATTTGCAAGTTTTAAGTTCAAGTTATACAGAAACATTCTACAAATGTGGATTGTATCGTGCAGTTAAGAGAACCACGGACAAGCACGGATGCAATAAAATAAGTCATATTGGTATAGCATGTACAATAAGGAATTAGCCTGACTTTGTCATTTTATGTTCCGAGAAACATGCCTGGCAGTTGACCTACAGTCCATTCTGATTTCCAGGATATACAGTTCTCTACGAACTTGTATAAGTCTGTGTGCATGTATTGTGTGTGTCTGTACACACAGAAATGACTAATGTTTTAACTGTAACGTTACCGTTAACATTTAAGTCATAATTGTAACACAGGCTAATAATATTGTGTATTTCAAATTACAGTACTGAATCTTGCTATTTGCATTTATTTACACCTACTATTAAAATTTTTTTTAAGCAACCAAAATGTTTATTTAGTTTAGATATCTTTTCACATGTAGGCCTAATAAAACTAGAAAAAATTTCTAATAAAATTAAAATTTTGCAATTGTAATTTAATAATCGACAAAAAAATAAAATAATAAATTGTACGGTAATATGTAAACTTAAATTTGTGTGACAGTCTTATAAGCAACAGTTTTGGTGTTTTCTTGACAGATTTAGGAGATTTGTATTTAATTTGTATGTAAACTTAAGAGTAGTATTACTGTATTGTGATATCCCTACATCATGCATACCGGGTCCAGTGGAAGAGAAGGCAGAGATTCTGCACCCATACTAAATACAGACAAAATGAATAAACTAATTTACAGATACTATTTTCAGATAAGAATTATCAAAATCAGGCAAACTTATACAGTGTAGAGTATGGCTAAAAGTATGCTCATGTTATGAAAAATCTTAAATTGTTCCCTTATTATTACAACTTGTATAGTCTCTCATGTAAAAATGCCATTTTACAACAGTTGTGCTGGAATACATATTTTTAAAGCAGTTTCCAAGATAAACAACTTACGCCTCCGCCACACTTGCTTTACGCATAAGTGCACTCTGCTGACTGTCCAATTGTGCAATATATATGTTATGTGTACCTTACCCAAGATTTCTAGCTTTCGGATGCTCTGAATAATATATGACATTGGCTTGTCGTCGTACCAGGCCACAGGCCAGGTGGAGTTGCACCTGGTCGCGGCAGGTGTTCGCAGAGTGTGTCAGTGGCAGGTGTGCGCTGGTTGGTAATGGCAGATGTGCGATACTTGAGTGTGTGTGGCAGATCAGTGCCGGTGGCAGGGCATGTGTGAACTTGACACCGACGTGTAACACCTGCCATCCCGGCCATCTGCCAGTGCAGGACACATGGCTTTGCTGCCCCCTCCCTCTACCAGTGCATGAAGAAGGCAGTCTGAAAGCAGCGGCCGCGAGGGACAGAACGAGAGAGACGTGCCACGCTTCCGGACTGTGATTCATCCAGCGAGAAACGTAACGCGTGTGTGAAACTATCCGGCCCAGTGTTTTACTTTGTTTCGTCATTTGGAACTGGCTCGCTTAAGGAACTACGGTATGGGGGTGTGGACCGCCCCATAAGTGTCCATGTAAGGTGTAGTTTTCTCCAGGTCATCCCTGTTTTTCCCGATACGCAGCTATTTCGACTCGCCAAGTGAGAGAGGGGCACGCCGGCACGAACAGACCACGACCCATCGAGCCTCGTGTTCCCGGCTACACGCTTAACCGGGTGGCGTCCAAAGCATTCCAACGCAGCTCCGTTCCTACCTCACTCTCACCGGACACGGCCGCTACATTTTAGAATAAAAGTGCAAAGGTTATAAATGATGTTATGTATTAACTATATGGTATTTTATGTAATTTAGAAATGTGTAAGGGAAGTTTAATTGGGAAAACTCTGTTATAAGTGTTGATGTTAAAATAGATACATGTATGTGTCATATGTGTTATCTTACACAATATTTTTAATGTGTTATATTTGGATGTATTAATATATTTGAACTCCACTTGACTGGTAAACTATTATATATTAACAATATGTGTATCTCGCATTAAATGAATTATTTGAATCTGACAGGCTTCCTAATGTTTGCTATACAAACTTATAATATGGTTATATGGAGTGTATAAATAAATTCAATTAAATAGGCCTAATGTGTGCAAAATTCCACAGAAAAATACTTTCCATTTTGATATGAAGTCTGTTTGTGAGTCAGCTTTGTTGAAACAGAAACCATCTATGGTAGAGGAAAACCTCGTTTTTTTCCATTAAAACAACTGTAAAAATGATGCCAACACAACAGTCGAAAAATGGGATTCTTATACCAGACAGACATACAGGACGAGTTATACGCCCCCTGGCCTGAACAAGGGTGCAACATACAGGTTACGTGAGACAACTTGCATGTAAACCAGCATAGCAGCAGCCCCCCGGAAGTCAGTCACACTCCCCAAGACTGACTGGAGCTGCAGAGCTGACCTACTAAGCAGAATTCGACCTAAGAGTGTGATTTCCTCCCCTGATTTCAGCAACAGAACTCCCTGAGCACTGGTTGTGTCAATTTCAGAAATACTTTTGTACTATTTCAACACTGCAAAAAATACAAGTGAATTAAGTGTCCTCGAACATAGCTCTTATTGGCAGTCAATAACAACCAATATCTCAAAATCACTGATGGCCAAAAAATCTCTTCACCCTCGCCAGCCGCCATTGCCTTCTCCATTTATCCTTCACCAACCTTGTTGCCCTTCTTTGTACCATTTCCACGTATGGGTCTCACTCTACCGCCACGTACTCTTAACATTGGTCGTACCACTGTAATATACACACACATTTTTTCTCACTGCACTACTAACATCCTTCCCAGCATACCTAGAGCCCTATTGTCTTTAGACACCACTCTCTCTACCTGCCTTCTCCACCCAAGGCCTTCACAATATTTTCCTTCCTCACATTTATTTTTATTTATTTTTAAATACCATCTTTATTGATGGCGAACTTAAGGCACTATCGCCTTTTCTTCCACTGTACAATATACACAAATATTACACAAGTCTTACTGGATGAATTACGTTTTACACAATAATTTCTTACAAAACAAATCAAGCACAAGACAGATCTATGTCAAAAAATAATCCCCATTAGATTTAGTAATGATGATACTTAGATTTAATGACAATTTTACACAATTATGGTAGGGTTGGGTCATGTCGCACATTGATAGTATATATACACTGTAGTATTAGTACGATTGATATTTGCTAAGGAATACCATTAGTGAACTCACACCACAGTGTTAGAAATTAAAAGTATGATATGGAGTATTAACAGTAATAATGTAAAATAATAAACTTGATAAGAGGTAACAATATGTAACAACATGCTGAAATGTCTAGATTAAGATAAAAAGTAAAAAATAAAATGGCTTAATATTGCACACTGTTTACGTCTGATATAAAAGGGGTACATAAAATGAATGTAGTTACTGCATACTGAGGTAAATATCAACAATCACTACTCATCGTGTAGCTGCTAAACTATTGGTGTTACAGGTAAAGTTTAAAATATTATATCACGTTAAAATTGTGAACTGGTAGGTTACTATCTCTGTTACAGAAAGTAAATCTAGACTTTTTTGTTGAATATGTTTGAGCTCTCTACGATTCTCAGTTCTTGCAGGAGCCTGTTCCAGAAGTGCTCGGCAGTCACAGAAAATTATTCAGAAAATAGTAATGTTTTATATGGAGGGATCTGGAGAGTAACCATTTCTTGAGCGAGTGTTAATATCATGCAAGGAGTGCAAGTAAAAGAATTGACTAAGCAAATATTTTGGAGCAACACCTCACAGAGTTAAGGGCGTGGTGCACCTCAGTTTTCAATGTCTTTTTTTATTTTTATATTTGTACCACATATTAATTTTCTTATTTTAGACATAAATTGTGATTAAATTTTCCTCTAAGGAAATTTTTATATCTCTCATAGTTTTTGCATAACTTGTAGTTTCCCAAACAATATCTATCACTACAACTTTGTCTACCAGCAAAACACAGGGGTCTCAAAAACTTCAAACAAAAATATTAGGGACTTAGTGACCAATCATCTTTAAAAAAAGACCGAACAAGGTACCCCAAGTCGCAAATAGGGACCATTAAGGGGACCGTAAAAGTATTAAAAAATGTTCAGCCAACAGGCCAGACATGCAGAATTCACATTTTGTGGAAAATATTGAAGGTAAATGTTGTATCCTTGACTAGGGTGGTAGTTGGCAAGATGGCCGCGGGGGTTTAAGGATCAAGGATCGGCTCTGTGCCGTCGAGTTACACGTAAATGGTATTAGTTATTAAATGCCCTTCCAGACCCATAATGATTATGCAACATGGTGGCAGCGGTAAACAATAAGATATACGTTTCGGTAGCGGTGGTGTGCGTGTGATAAAGTACATTTTGACAAAAACAAAA
>PNEQ01127292.1:0-16780 GCA_003012365.1 Medauroidea extradentata | reverse complement strand
GTAAGGTCAACACTGTGCAGGAAAACAGACACGACGACGACAATAGGGCACATGAAATACAGCAAGATTACTTCATAGGAGGTATGTGGCTACACACACTGGAGAAAAGTAAGTGGACTACAACTATTTATATAAAAGAATTTCAGAGGTCGGTAGAATTTTTAATTGACACTGGTGCAGACATAACCTGTATCCCCACCTCCATGGTGCCAGAGACGCTTTTGGAGCTAACAAAAAAAACTGGTGAAAACATTTCTGGTCCTGATGGCCATAGTTTGAAGGTGGTGGGGGTTTTGGACCTAGGTTTGCAGTCAAAGAGTATAATGCACAAAACAAAAGTGTTTGTTGTTTCAGGGCTACAAACTCCTATATTGGGTAGAAATTGTTTGCGAAGTCTAGGCACTGTGTTCTTTAATGGAGACAGCTGCAAGGTGGCAAATGTGTGTGGTGGAAATAGTGTAACAGAGGGCACCAAAGTACATGTTCCATCTCAATTCCCAAGGTTAATTGAGGGCCTGGGCAAAATGACAGGTCCAGTGAAGATTGTAGTAAAAGAGGGGTCACAACCATTTGTTCAGAGTGTGCCAAGGGTAGTACCCATACCTCTTATGGGAAAGTTAAAAAAGGAGCTAGACAGGTTAATAGCATTGGAGATTATCCGGTTACCAAACCAACAGAGTGGGTGGCACCCATTGTGGTAGTACCGAAGGGGGATACGGTACGTATTTGTGGCGACCACACCATGTTAAATAAAAATGTATGTCGGCCACACTTTCCAATTACAAGCGTAGAAACAAAACTAGCTCAACTACAAGGTGCAAAGTATTTTTCAAAATTGGACGCTAATTCGGGATTCTACCAGATGAAGTTAGCGAAAGAGAGTCGAGGATTAACTACATTTATAACCCCTTTTGGACGTTATTGTTTCAAAAGGCTTCAATTTGGTATTTCGTGTGCACCAGAATATTTTTCAGCTAAAATCGCTCAAGTGCTAGAAAACATACCAGATGTAATTTTTCATGTTGATGATCTTATTTACGCATTGACTATGGAGGACCACGATTCTACACTCAAAACAATTTTAGGTCGACTGGAGGCGGAGGGTATTACAATAAATGCAAGCAAAAGTGTACTTGGTGTAACATCAATTAAGTACTTGGGGTTTGTTTTGACTGCAGCGAGAATCTCGGTGGACCCAGACAGAGTGGAGGCTTTGCTAAAGTTTCCACAGCCTAGTGAGGTTAGTGAGGTGCAACAATTTTTGGGACTGGTAAATTTTTCCTCTCAATTTCTTGAAGGTAAAGCAAACATGCTGGAACCCTTGTACGCTCTCCTAATAAAAGACACAGTGTTTGTATGGGGAACGGCACAAACTAGGGCATTTGAAGAGATTAAACGACATCTCTCACAGGCACCCACTTTGGCATTTTTCGACCCTACTCAACAGATAATCTTAAGTGCAGACGCAAGCTCTTTTGGCATTGGTTGCTGCATTATGCAGCAGAAGGACGGGGTTAAAAAGATCATAGCTTATGGTTCTCGCACGCTGACTCCCACTGAGAAATGGTATTCCCAAATCGAAAAAGAAACATTGGCCTTAGCAAGGGGGCAGAAAATTTCCAACAGTATATAATGGGGTTGCATGTACATTTGGAAACAGATCATAAGCCTTTAATTAAAATATTACAAACAAAACCAATAGACGAATTAACCCCCAGACTACAATGATTTCGTATTAGGCTCATGAGATACGACTATACAGTTCATTACGTTTCAGGTAAAACACTTGTAGTGGCAGATGCACTGTCTCACAATCCTACAAATGTGGTTCTACAGGGAGGGAACACGGAGCTTACTGAGGAAGTGGAGGCATTTGTGAGGCAAATCACATCAACACATCCCATCAAGGATAGATTTCTTTCCCTCATCCGGTCAGAACAAAATGATCCGGTATGTAAAAAGTTGAAAGAATACTCTTCAGGAAAATGGCCAGAGAAGGGAGATATCCCAGAAAACCTGCTTCCCTATCGCCAGTTCCGACAGGACATCTCATTTGAAGAGGACCTGTTGTTAAAAGGAACTAGAATTATTGTCCCACCTAGCCTACAGATGAAATGTATAGAGTTTATACACACAGGACACCAGAGAATAGTAAAATGCAGGGAAAGGGCTAAGCTCGCGGTATGGTGGATAGGTCTGTCAACCCAGCTGGAAAACGTGATTAGAAACTGCCCTAAGTGCGTGGAGGAAAGAACCAACCCGAAAGAGCCATTTCTAAAGCAGAACTTCCCAGCACATCTGTGGCAAATAGTAGGGGTGGATTTGTTCAAAAACAAACAATGGTACATTATCATAACTGATTATTATTCAAGATTTTTTGAGATTTCAACCATAACCTCTCAGTCAGAGGAAGTGGTGATACAGGAACTAAAAGAAGTTTTTGCACGATATGGGATTCCAGAGATGCTAAGGGCAGATAGTGGATTTCAGTTCACTTCACATCGATTTCAAAAATTTGCGGAGGAGTACAACTTCAAAATTGTAACTTCATCCCCATACTACCATCAGGCCAACGGGGAGGTTGAGGCAGCAGTTAAGGTGGCAAAGCAATTACTTAACAAGAACGATTATTTATATACAGCATTGCTAGCGTATCGCAGTACACCTTTGGAGAACGGGTTCAGTCCTGGGGAACTTCTCATGAACCGCAAATTGAGGTCTACCCTTCCCTTGCTACCATCCCAATTAATGACAAATGTCGACCACAGGCAGGTGCAGCAAAGAGAGGAACAAAGAGGGATGAAAATGGAGGAGAACTATAATAGGAGGCACAAGGTTAAACCCCTGAGGGATCTGAGAGTGAATGACTCAGTATGGGTCACGGACAGGCGGGAGTATGGGAGAGTTGAGCAGATAGGCCTCGAACCTAAACTAACAGAGGCAAGTATAGGAGGAACAGGTGGTTCCTAGTGCCGGTTCCATATGAACGGGTAACAAATGCAGGTAGGCCTACATTAGAAGGGATAGTAGAAGAAATGGTGCTAAGTGATAAGGAGGAGCAGGCAAGTCAGATCCCAGTAGACGGAGACAGTGACACGAAAGGACACCTTACGGAAGGGTTAAAGGGTTTCAGTAGTGTAGATAGGGAGGACTCTGGTTCACAAGAGGTAAACTTAGACAGGGAAACTAGGTGTCAGCCGCAGGTAACTGACGGAACAAAACGCAGAATTAAAAAACCAGGGTGGTTGAAAGACTATACAACATAGGCTCAGTTAGGAAGAACTTGTGTATTGTTCAGTTACTGTTGCGGTTAAAATTAGTATTTGACAGGTTAAGTAACAGTGGAAGTATTATTGACGTGGCTAAAAGTAAGAGTTAAAATAATCAATTTAACAAGTGTTGTTATGTTGGTCGCAGATGTCAAGTGTTATGTTAAGTTACTGGGGGAAGGATTCCGTTGTTGTAAGGTACTGTAAGTGTACACAGCAAACAAACACTGGGGTTAATGTTAAGGATGTACTTTACTCAACAAACTAGAGAAGGGGGATGTTGCATTAGGTGGCAACACTGGCAAGGCCCTGTCTCGTAGTAATGGCTGACTTGTGTGTTACTGATTCTTTCGTTCCTTTCATAACCATACAGAAACAACCAATAGGCTCATGCAGGAGGGTTGGCAATAGAAAAATTACCAGTATCACAAGGTAGACTAGAGCAGTTTGTAGAGGAAACAGAAAAATAAAACTCTCATACAGTTTGTTTATAAGGATTATGATGTATAGTTTGTTTCCTTGACAAAAAAAAATTACCTGGTTTCAGTAATTTATTTGACTGACGAAAATTTGTAATTAACTTTATGTTTAGGTATTGAAAAACTACATAATACATAGTAAAACAAATTTAAACAATACTGGTAAACATATTGTGTTATATATGCTTAAGATACATGAAAGAAGTAGTGTAAATGAGTGATACGCCTAAGTTGACATCATGGCAGAACAATTTTTTGTTTGATAACCGAGCATGGTGGAGCAGTGGTAAAACACTCGCCCCGCATTCTGGAGGACATGGGTTCGATCTCCGACTCCGACCATCCTGATTTCAGTAATCCAGGGTTTTCTTAAACCACTCTAGGATGGTCCCTTAACAAAGACCATAGCCGACTCCTCCCCCCCTTTCGGCTGTGTATCTCTTCCAAGGCCTTGTGCAATTCGAGGGCAGGTAAAAACTTCCAAATAAATAAATAACATCCCCCTGTCCCACTTCAAATGTATTCTTAGCAGACAGTAAAAGTGACAAAAAACAGACATTTTATTCAGTTCCCACACATTGGTTTTGAATGACCAAATTTCATAATTGTCAACTACTGTACCACAACCGCGTTTTTGTCTCCAGACAGACGCTACTAAAATGGAAGAAATCTTTTGTTTTGTCAGCAATAGCTATAATGTGATAATTATTTCTTAATGAAGTGCCCCTTAGAATTCATGTAGTGAATTAATATCAGTGGAGTATGTAAATTGTTTCTTATTTTAAAGCAATAGAAAGTGTCATTAATATCATATTTTGAAGCATGATGCTATACAAATTGTAATATCAATTAGAATAAAGAACATAATATTTTAAAGCTCAAAATTCTGAAGAAGTGCATCTCCTGAACTTTGTAACGTGGCTGCAATCTGGCAACAGTGTGTGCCATAAGCTCTGTACTGCAATCTCAGGTTGGGACACGCTATAGTTCTGTATACCTTTGCTGAACAGATGTTTTAAAAGCGAAGGAAATTAATTTGTAGTAGCATATTTTTATTTTTGTTAAGTGCTGTTTCCTGTCTATTTTGTTGTAAAAAGTAAACTTTTTGCCATGCCCATGGTTGCAGTCCCCAAAATTGAACAGAAATGAAGTCTGGTGTCCATGTTGCCAGAAAACATTTTTTTTTTTTAAGTAATATGAAAAGATGAGCTGTAACAAGACACATGAATGGAGAAAAAAAATAGCTGCAAGGAGTAGAAATATTTTAACCAACCCTAAATAAAGCCAGAGATATTTCACCATCACCTTCGTGTGTGTATGCTGTTCTATCAATTTGTTCAACTGTAACTAGTGGAAGGGAAGCGAAATGCAAGAGTAGCCTACCTACTAGTATTTTTAGTAGGCCTGCGTTGCAAAAACTCAAAGAACTAATTAAAAAGTTTCTCAGTAAAAATAGAATCTACTCTTCCTACGCTAAAAAGTACATTTGATAACAGTATTGACTGCATAAACTAGTAGAGATCACTGAAAGCATCTTGCGACAGAACACACTTTATTTATACCACAAACTTCAACAAAACATGCACATTATCGCAACCTTAACACGTTCACTACAGTTAGTAATTTATTTGCACTCCTTTGACTTGGACATCACACTCTTTACATAAAGGAATTTCGCAAACATGCATTCCGTGAATCATAATGCACCAGACAAACAACTAAATTTGAGCAAAGTAATAAGCAAGCACAAAAAATTACAACATAAAAAGGCAAGCAAAAATGCAGAAACAGAGTAAAATAGCAACATTTAGGGAAACCTACCTCATCCATAACCCCCTGCTCCGCCAAATCTTTCCGCTGCGAAAACAAAAAATTAATAACACAAAGTTCAACTCTACCACAACAGACTACACACAACAAGCTTCAATACCTCCAGTCACCAGCAGCTTGCCCATACAATTAGACCCGTACGTATGATGTGAGATGACGTCACTAACAATATCTCGACCACAAGGAGTCTGTACTACTACAACTGACGTACTGGTACATGGCTTATCTAACAGAATACAGTATTTAACTACCACTAAAAAACTGTAGAAACAAAACTTTTATCAATACATGCAAGTACAATAAAAAAAATAAAAATATTGCAGGTGGGTTGGCAAATTAATACTGCAGTTCAAAATAAAAATAACCATTGTGCAAAACAGAAATCATTTATAGCCACAATGGTAATTCTTTAAGCTTACAAGTAACAGAGACAAAGTCTTGACATATATGTACATACATACTACACACGTTCAGTATGTAAACTTCAGTACTAAGTTTCATTTTGTCTCTAATATTGTTTTACCTAGCACTGTACTTAGTATTTCTGTTACATCAAGTCTGTGCAGCCTAATTTAAGGATGTTACAAAGTAACTGATTCTAAAGCTTGAAGAAATTGTTTCGTGCAAAAGGGACTACATGTATTTTTTTCGAGCTGACAGAACTGGTATTTTTGCTATAACGCATTACTCTTTTGGTAGTTTTATCTTTGCCTATACGTCAGTTATAAACAGAAAGGTAATTGTGATTTAAGGAGGACTGATAACTTGTGTTTCATTTTCATTAAGTGCATTAACATTTTTGGCATGACAGAGCTAGATAAAATGTTTTACAGACTTCTGAAATTATTGCAACCTCAGTTACTTAATTTATTTGTAACAGCCGAGAAGAAGAATGTAGTTGTCTTACGCAAGAGATTACAACAGTGGTTACAGCAGTAACAGAAACCTCACAGTACGGGAAAGTGAACTAAACAGTAACCTGTACTCTGTCAATGAATAAAACATGAAACAATTTATCTATTCCCTGATTCATGAGAAAAACTGCAGTTTCAAGCTGACCCTTTAAGAATACAGACTTGCTCTTTTGGTGATTAATCTGTTAAATTAAGCTTTAAAATGTTAATAGTGTGAATGTTTTAATCATAACAATAGTAATAATAATTATTACTTATTGCTTTTAATAATTGTTACATGCAGAAAACCGGCAAATCCCAGACATGTCCTATATTTCAACCCTTTGTCCGGAGTCCAGGAGAAATATTCAACAATCATAAACTATGTACATCTTACAGTGTGAAGCGTTATGTTAGTTTCTAACACAGCCACTATGCGCTCCAAATACTTTTTAATGTTCTGCTCGGGCAAGCCATTACCATAGCAGAGTTCAATCAATAAAATTGATTGTATGTCTATCCAAGCATTCATGAACTCGTGTTTCTGGTGGAAATACTACGCTGGTGATCTTTATTTGCTTTAAAAACCACATTTTGCAAAAAATTTAACAAAATTATGCCAAAGAGAAGATGTGAATTTTGTAATGTTAGATTGTTAGTCCAGGGATATTACCTGAGAAAGAGGACATGAGATAGGCTAACTGCTAGCGACACATTCTATACATATTTAATGAATTTGTAATTGTTAATAATTCTGATTAAATTTACACTTAAACCCCGGACCAAGTTTAATCGGCTTTCAAAAAAAAAAAAAAAAAAAAGATGCAAAATTGTACCTGCAATCTAGACAGGTTATCATATCACTAATAGTTGAAAGTTTTTCTGAGTTTTACGATTATATATAGCTAAAAAAAAGAAAAGATGTTTTAAATTAAATCTGTTTTCTTCTTATAAATATAGTAGATAAATCTAGTCTAAGATCAATAAATTTTAAAACATTTTTGTTTACAAATAACAATGCCAGTTTGTATTTTTCTACAAGTAAACACCCACATTGCCACGTGCACTTATTTACATATACCTGTACAAAGCACTACTTCAAGAATGCTCACTTTATCCTAAACAACCTACACAGCCCAAGCACTGAACTAACATTTAAGCTTTACACCAAACCATTTTTACTATGAGACGTAATCGGTGACTATGTAATTTTACTGGCGACAATTTCATAGCCAAGTTCACTGCACTATTTGTATATCACTGTTCTATATACATTCAGATAGTACATTTTGCATTTTAATTATGTGTGGTGTCTTGGAAAAGGTTTCTCCCCAAGACGTTGAACACATTTGAAGCAAGTGGCAAGCAGTGCTCTTGAAGGCCTGCATTAAATTACTGAATATACTTGTGTACCTTACGCACTCAACTCCCACTCGTTCATCTCGTTGTTGGAAGCCACTCTTCCTTCCTACCCCCTTGGTTCCTCCTCCCGCCCCTGTCAAGCTAGTCCTCCCTACTCCCTTGACTCACGTCATCTTTCCCCCCCTCAAACTGCTTCACCTTCTCAGACTCCTGATGGCAAAAATAAAGCAATACAGCTCATCCTCACAGTCCTGCAGGACAACACCAGATACGCTTGCTGGATTATATATTTTACAAATTCAAGCATGAAAATATAGGATGCGTAAGATATGTGAGGGCGTACTATATGCGTGTAAATACAGTACTTTTCTTAGCCTAGCTGTCGCACAGTTTTTCAACTGAACACAAGTTCTTACACGCGCAACTTCACAGGCTACTGAAAGCCTTTGTTGTCCATAATGTAGAAGATTATCAACAGCTACAAACAATATCAACTACGGTACTGTAAGATGAGGTACATAGCTTATATTGGGTCAACTCCCTGCCCTTCCGTCCAGGCATACTACCTTTACATTGCAGCAAGCAGCTGTATATCAGTATACTGCCTCCGAGTTTTACTATAAGATGTCTGTCTTTCCTCATGCTCCCTCAGGAGAGTTAACATGAATGCAAAACTCAATAAAGTGCTACGCATTCCCTTTCTTAACTCATATCTTTAGTACTTGCTGAAGAATTTTCCTCACACATACATGGGTATTTCCATATTAGAAAACACTCCTCATTACATTGCCACCCAGAGAAATTATGCCCCAAATCATCAATGTTTAAAAAGTGCATAGTTTTTATTCAGTGAATAAAATGTTCACACTATAATTTAGATAAAGTATGCCATAAATAACATTTAACAAGGGACAAATTTAAAAGCATTTTACATTTCATTATAAGCAAAAAGATAATCCATGTCTTTTAAGTGGGTTCCAGAAACAATTAGAATTTTCAAGCATGGTTCGAAAACACAAAATAATCAATTTCAAAACTAATTTGTGTGAATAACATAATAAACTAAAACAGGACCTCTTTAACCTAACATTATTTACAGTAACATAATGAAGTTGATTAGAAGTGCTTTATATTTATTATGAGAATATATTGAAAATTGCAGAATAATTGTAATGCAAGCTAGTAGCTTAGTTCCGTCTACAATAGGTACTACAATAAAGCAAGTGTCTAAGAGTATTTAAGGAGCTACAAAACAAAAGTCAACATTGCAATTCACAGAAGATAAAAATAAATGTTAGTAAAGAGAAATACTACTAAAGCCAACTATTAAATCACATCCAGCTCTACAAGTGAATATGTAGATTTCAAAATTTCAATATACATGTGTGTGATAAATATTATTTTTGCAACTTTGGAGCCACTATTATTACGGATCCTTGACAAGAGGTATGTAAAGAAAATAGAGATAGCATGAATTATACTGCAACAGATAGAAAGACACATGAATGTCCAGTACTTGTACGAGAAATGATGAAAATAGAAGTATGGTGATGCACACATGCAAGAATGATATATCCAGGAAGAAAAATGAAAATAAGAAATGTGGGAATAGGACTAGTATGTGGTGGTGAAAGAGATGAGATGAGGAGCAACAGAACATTATATAATGACGATATTGATGAAGTTTACTCCGACAATCGGCTCAGCACATGTCTAGACTGTTAAGTACTGTAGTTATATTACGGCAGAGAAGTGGTGTCGAAGACAAATAGCTAGCAATTGAAATTCAGGCCTGATCTTGATCCAAACATGCATTGGCTTTGACGTTCCAAATTACGTAGCGAGCGACAAAACCTTACCTGCAGCTGCAAGTGTTTCAACAAACACCTCATATATGTAGATGTACAGTACACACTTCATCTCAGCTACGAAGGTGAGATTGTAACAGATCTAAGAAACTTGCTCCAGTATTTTTGTATATGTATTTGAATTAAGAATGGGATTGTGAGAGTTACAATATTACCAAATGTCCAGTGAACTGTTTTTGTGGACATACACAATTGCGAATGAAAGTTACCATGTTGCAGTAAACAAATAATGAAACAAAAATAAATCAAAAACAAGATATTACCAGCATAACCAATAAGCCTACTATCTTCAAAATGGGTGCAAATTTACACTAAAAATTAATAAAATACATAATGAAATATTAAATGTAGACACAAATGTAGACATGCTATCTCCTAGCATGGGAAACCTACAACAATGAAGAATAGTTTAATCAAAGTTTGATATTAAATTGTACCTATTAATTATCGGTCCTGTAGTTTTTGACACACATGTAATAAAAATTTATGTATTTATGTTGTAAAATCTTTGAAATTAGACGGATATTTATTTCTAAACACAACATGAACCAACAACTTTAAATACAGGTTGCCTTACTTAGAGCTAAATGCATACAGAGTCTGAAGAAACTGAGGAAATGCTCATATATTTAATGTGATCAAAAAAAATTCGAAGGATAACAGGTTTTAAAAATTGAATATAATATGAAAAAAAAAAAAACATTCAAAAAAGTCCATGTATTAGATACTACATGCATACACGAGACAGATGAAATTCTAATTAATGGTAATTTCAAAATATTTAATGAGATTAAAAGCTTTTCAAATTCTGCCAGCTGTCTAACTATTAACACAGCATGAAAAAATTAAATTCTGAAAAATGATTCCATAGATTTCATGTTTAAGAGTGTGTGGTAGAAAAATAAATGCTGAAAACATGAATCGATTTCTACGCTTTTTTCGAAGTCAATACAGATAAAATACTCAATGACAATCCTAGGTAATGGTATTTGCCATCTTTATGAGTAAATATTTTTATAAAATTACTAATTCATTACGCGTGAACTCTTGCGCCGCAGTTAAATGCTCAAGGTTCCGGCGTCAGAGATTTTGTCTCAGAAGTTCGTAACACTGGAAACTACTATGTTTAAAACGTTGGCTAAAACTATTGTCTAGGATTGCCATTGTTTAATTTTTGCAAATTGGCTTCCAGAAACCTACAGTTATAGATCAACGATTTTAGCGTTGAATTATGTACCACACCCTCTTAATCAAAAAATTTTCAAAAGGCAGACATTTATAAAATACGACCAGTGCATTAAAAACATAAAAATTAATCTACCTTGCTAAGTATATGTAGTTCAGAAAAATGGTTCCTTAGATATCTCATGTATTCAAAATATGTTCAACTAATCTCAATTTAAAAAATATGAATACAGTATGAACAAAATAACTCTCAAACATCAAGTCAACTTAATAATTACTATAGGTGTACCAAGTTTGATGAAATTCGAGAAAATATTTCCTTACATACATCATATCCTGAATAGAAAACTGGCCCCTGTTCCAAAAAGATTAACATAGTATGAAAGATAAAAACAAAAGTAAAGTAAACTTTTTATAGTGTGGGTGTACCAAGATTAATGAAATTCACAAAAATATTTCCTTTAATACAGTACATCATGCCAAAAATATAAAAATGGACCAATTAGGAAAATAGACACACAGGAAGAATGAAATAAGTACATAAAGTCAAGTCAGTTTAGTTATGTAGTACCACATGTGAACCAAGTTTGATGAAATTCCGAAAAATATATTTCCTCAGGTGAGTCACATTATACTAAAAATATAAAAAAAATAGCTACGAAATAGTTTCAAAGGAAAAAGAAGAATAATTTTTCAAGGTAGCAATGAAGATTTGTTGATTAATGGATTAGACTGTTATCTGTGGCTATCTCGTAGCGGCCAAATGTTTCTTATATACCAAGTGCTGCGACATGGATTTTAATCTTTTGTTTCTAATGTTTTGACTCAAAAAATATTTCTGGATCAAAGCATGAAATACGATAACTTCTAACATTCCACACAGCATATATCATAGACTTTGTCATGATAACATTTTGGCATCGCCAGCACTGTAACTGCATTGTATATTAGCCTCTGTGCAACCAATGACTCTTCTGTTTGGCTTTCCTCAACATACTTATTTACTGAGAAACTCCTCTCAGGTCTTGCCATGTGAGAAACTACGTAATTTCTTTAAAAATTTCTCCAATTCTTTTTCATCACCTTAACAACTAGATAAAACAGGAAAACTGGCACATTATTTGGAACACACCATAGAGACTGGTATGACGACACTGTCCTTAAAACACCACATTATTTCAGCATTGCCAACATTCTCACCCGAAAGATACGTTTTCATTGAGTGGAGCTCCTTGTGTTTTGGCGGCACTGTTACTTCTCCAGAAGTTTAGTCGCTGTTGAAGATCTGATGCAGAAGTTGATATACTCACAGTAGGTTTGGTGATGTAGGCCTACAAGCTGAGTCTATTTCACCGTATTTTTTTTTTAATTTGTTAAAAATGTTTCTAATCCAACAGCAGTTCTGCTGATTCTCACAGCCATTATGTGTTTATCCCCTGTCATGTGACTTGTTAGAGCACGTATTCCCATATTACTCAATGATAATGTTTTCTAGTAAAATGAACACTTAGCTTCATTTTTGTTTAATTTTGAGAGCTGCAACCACCATTTTTATTGAAATATTATCTCAGAGAATATTTTATTTTGGAAACAGTTCATTACCTAAGTTTACAATCACAGACATCCACAGAAGTCATTAAGATTACAAAATAAAGATTTTACAACTCCAGATATTGTAAATGAAATAATAACAGTCCGTTACGAAATCACTCTTAACCAAGACCATCCTATAAATAAATTTTTCATGCTAAACAAGCTGCCAATCCAGACAAGGCAGACAGAACCAAGTCATCACTGTGTGCACAATGTGTGCCAGTAAATGTCTAAACACTGCGTAATGTTAAACACGCCACCATAATTATCTGAGAAATTGTTGGATTGATACACCACAAAATCTATTAATTAATAAAAACACCACATGCTGATGAAAGAACGTCGCCACTTTCAGAGCATGTTGGTAACACTGGGGAAAAAACACTGATTAATATCCATGTACAACAAAACTCTAGTAAAGTTGGTTTTTTGTGGCTAAATAAAGTGCAATACCATAAACACATTTTCTAGGTAGTATATTTCATATGACATACGGTACAAAGCTGCCATAACACATTCACTCGGTACCATATTTAGTACAACGTACGAAAAATAAAATTCTGTGCGTTATGAAAACTAGCAACATTGACACAGCGCACGTAAATGTCTCAGATGTAGAGGAAAATCGCACGAATTCCTAAGCCTCAGCACCCCACTGTTTATTAACATACACAAGAAAAACTGTGTTTTAGGTACTGTATCAATGCACAAGTCAAAATTTTCTGACACTTTATAAAATTCCCGGACTTTTACAAGTTGTCTTACCAGGTTTCAAATTTTCCGACTTTTCCCAGCCCGAGGGCTGGCCTACGTAGCGTAGTCTGTTAGGCATTGAGAGGTCCTGGGTTGAAAACCTGTTTTGGGTATGAATGTTGTGCTGCCCCTTCATCTCACCATCCAAGTGTGGGCACACACTATCACACACATACAATTATGAAAAGGAATATAGTAGTATCCAGAAAGATGATACATGTAGGAGGGGGAGAAGAGACGATAAACACAAATTAAATATGGATTGGAACAGAGCCATATAAAAGTGTGACAAAAAAAGAGACTAAAAAAGAGCATAATTAACCAATTAAATGTACAACTAAATGGACAAATGGTGACAAACATGGATGAGGATAGATATGACATCACAAATGACAAGATACACGAATAGATGTGAACACTAGCGACACAACATAGAGAGAACAGACTAATAGATGCAGGCTTCCTTCGACGACAACAGACACAATGTTTCTGGAACTGCAATCTGTTACCATCTTCAGGCAATTGTACAGGCTGAAGAACTTCAGCAATCATACTGACATTTAAAGATGGGCAGCAAACTCACAAACTGTGACTTAATCACACAAAAAACAGTAGATTCATGAACTGTAATGTACAGCGCTAAATATTTGCGGTTAGATTAGAACAGCAGTTGAATGCTACTACCACTTGTTGTATTGTTGTATGTACTGGAGTTACACTGAACTGCTGCTGGGCCACCAATCTCGTAACAGCTACTACGGAACCAATCATCGCACAATTCTATTTCCAAACTGTAACTGTTACTTAGTAACCAATCATCACACAGTGCTTCTATTTCTGTGAACTGCGACTGTTGCTAGGTAGCCAATAGCAGAGCAGTTCTTTTACCTGTGGCTAAAACTTGGTATTCTTTTTACCTGCGACCAATTGTATAGACTTTGCTAGCGCTGAAGCAATGCATCAGAAAACAGTTAAAACTGTGATAGTTCTCATCTTAGGAAACAGAGAGCAGCACACATTCACTTTCTGTTCCTGCTAGCAATGAAAATATGCATTTGCTTTACTTTTTTTCTCTTCAGAAGCTATTATACAATTTCCTAAATAATGTCAATAAAATATCTTCATTTATGCCATGCTTATTAGCTTAGCTAGTGAATTTGATGTATTTTTCCTCAGAAGTTACTATACAATTTTTGAAAGTAGTGTCGTCTTTCACTTATGCCATACAGTATTTTGCTGGTGCATTTGCTTTACTTTTTTGCTTCAGAAGCTATCGTATTTATTGGCATAATTGTGTTCCACTGTATTTACATGCTGTTTTGGTATGGCAACGAGAGACGATGTTGCCCTTGCCCGTACACCCTTGAATGGCGTGTTCTTATTGGCTGTGTGGGAGGGATGAAATTCAAGTGCGTGGAAAATGCACAGACACCTTTGTTGTCTATCTTTCAGTTTGTCCTTTGCAAGTCAAGTGATCGGTTATGAAGTTAGGATTTTCAGGATTATTTCAAGTGAAGATTGAGAAATATAATTCCTATAATACCAGCTACAAGTTGCGCAAGATTGCATATGCCGAAGAGCATGGAAATCTGACTGCAGAACTGACTTTTTCTGTTAGTGAAAGAAACGTTCGTAAGAGGAGGAAGCAAAAAGAAGCATTGAGAAACACAAGTTCAACAAAACGTGCTTTCAGATTACCATAGGTAGGAAAGTTTCCCAAAGTGGACACTCAAGTGACGGAGTTTATTCGCTAGCTGAGAAATAACGTGTGAATTGTTTTTCTTGACATGATATTGTAAAAGGGCCAAGAAAGAGCATGTGCACGGAGCATACTGCACGCCCAGTTTAAAGCACTTCGTGGGTGGACAACAAATTTTATGCGACGAGAGAATTTTTCCTTCAGACGGAGAACAACGCTTTGTCAGAAGTTCCCCAAGGACTTTCACAAAAAGATTATGGAATTCCAGTGGGATGTTGTCAGCATGCGACACACAAACAATAAAATTACCTGCTATCGCAGATTGCTAATGTAGACCAGATGCCGGTATATTTTGATTTGCCACAAAATACTACCGTTAATGTGACGGGGCAATCGAGCATAACAATCCGCACTACTGGGAACGAGTGCATACGGTGCACTGTAATGCTGGCAGTTACTTCTGCCCTACGTGATCTTCAAGCACAAGAGAAAGGGTGGATGGACGCTGAACTTGTCAAGGACTGGATACAGACTGTGTGGTAGCCCGACCAGGAGGTCTATTGAAAAAAAAAGGCCTTGTTGGTGTGGGATAGTTTCCGCGCCCATCTGGTGGAAGACATCGAGGCCGGGCTAAAGGAATCGAGGACTGAAGTTGCCAACATTTCAGATGGCCTCACATCAATGTCTCTATGAACAAGCCCTTTAAGAGACATCTCCGTCGCTTGTACAGTGAGTGGATGGTCAGCGGGACCCAAGAACTAACCAAAAGTGGGAAGTTGAAGCGACCATCATTGCTGATGGTTTGCAAGTGGGTAAAGCAGAGGTGGTCTATAATCACGGATGAGATTATTACAAAGAGATTCAAGAAGACTGGAATTTTGTGCGTGATGGACGGTACCTAGGATGACTATCTGTAGCAGCCGGAGAACAGCGACACAGATGACGACGATGTTGATAAGCCAGCTGTAGGTGACAAGAAATCTGATGCGTCAGATTCTAGCACAGACAATGAGTTAGTGGTGAGTGCTTTCAGACAGTACAGTATGTGTTTTGGTATTACCCATAATAATGTATTTTTGACTGAATTTTGTGTAATGTTGTGTTTTGATATTTTTGTGTACTTCACCCATTAAAAATTGCATTTTTACTGTGTGCGCATCGTAAATAGACGTACAGTACCGATATGTGCCTAGGTAACAGCCCTTTCGATTCAGCATTCTAAAACAATTTTGTAAAAAATTTTTATAAAAAAAATGTTAAAAATGTTTTTCTCGCATATCTGTCGAACCTGACTTTTTTCTCGTAAAATTTGGTAAAATTGTTAGACAATTGTGTGTGTAAATAAGGTATTACACAATTTCCAAAAGTAGGTCAGTAAAATATCTTAATTTATGTCATATGTATTAGCTGTGATTGCTGATATTTATAAACTACATAAAATAAAACATCTAAGCTCAATTAACTCTTTGTCTTCATTACCATTACTATTCTGTTAATTTTACTTCCTCCTGCCATCTACCAAGCTTGTTAACTGTGATCCAGTCAGTTATCACAGATGTACTAAAATAACAGTATATCATCAAATATGTGTTAGCTCCATCTCTAGCGACAAGTGTATTTACAGCTCAGCTTATGACAGTTTTGTTGCCTACTACAGTAGAACCCCTTTTTTACACCATTCAAGGGATCCTGCAAAAATGGTGTAAAAAGCGGGAAAGTGTAAAATGTGGGAAATGCAGAAAAAGGCTTTTAATATTACTAAGTTGTATTAATTTAACATTTATATAGCTATTAAAAGTGTAAACAAACAATTTTCACACAAAATAAACTCCCAAACTTGTAAAGCCAC
>PNEQ01127291.1:6337-16880 GCA_003012365.1 Medauroidea extradentata | reverse complement strand
GGGAAAGTCTATCTGAAAATAGATGCGACATGAATTTACTTGAAATATTAAACACGTGATAATTAAAACATTAGACACTGGCAATTTACATGATATAAAATTTAAGTTACCAGGCAGAACGCCGCACTTTAAGAATAACGTAATTATAATAAAAGTTTGGGGGAGACAGTTACATGTTTTTGGCGGCGCGAAGTTGGCCACGTGGGCGAGTCCAACTTGCCGCGAGGCGTAGGGGTGTTTGTGCGACACGTGGAGGTTATACACGACAAATGTCATATTAAATGAATTACACTGGAACCACACTTTCCCCTAGCCTCGTATGGCTATTCCAGGTTGGTAGCGTGATCCCCCCTGACGGGGATAGCACTGGGGTGCTAAAACAAGAGAGTTGTGTTTGCCGTCATATACTGGGAGTTTCCGTCAAGGGGGCACTTTCCTACCAATGGATGGTCGTTTTCTGGGTCCGAGGCACATATTGCGTCCACTCGACGTCGCGGGGGCGGCGTCTAGGCGCCGCTACCTCATCGCGCACGTGGGCGGGTGCGTTCCAATATGCACAAGCCGCCAGGCTTGATGCGCACGACGGGCTCAGATCAGGGGAGGTCAGGGACGACCCGCGTCATTACAAATATGCAAATTATTAGCCGCTAACAAAACGTTAACGAAGTATTTTGTTGCCTGCGTAAGGTGGCAACACTACAGAGAGGTATGAAGGTGCATGCTGCTACAGGATTAAGTAACATACTGGGAAAAACTTTAAAAATTTTCTAAAGACTCTCTTTTTCCTACACATTTTATTTGTGTAAGTACTTCAACAACCATTGCATAAAATAACGAGTGATTGCAGTCCTTTAACAAAAATATTACATCCTTATCACAGCAACTGTGAAACTGCAAATACAGCAAAACCCTATTAAGAAGTTTCCAATTTAAGAAGTTTCCTGCTTAATATGACAAATAATTTTGCACCTTGTCTATACGAACATGTATAATTTAACCCTTTTAAGAAGTTTTCCTGTTTAATAAGCATTTTTTCCTCTGGTCCCATCACAAACGTCTTAACAAGGTTTCACTGTTTATTATAATACAAAATGTCTCGGAAGCATAACTGTACTAAGTTTGCTGCAGGTGGAAAGTGAACATTGTTCAAATGAGCTGAAATCTGCGAACATGTGTGGAGGAATATTAAACAATATTATGTGTAAGGAAACTTTCTTATTGTTGGACTGAATATTTTTAAAACTAAGATTAACATTAGTGCTGATTAAAACACACTCCCATAAATTTTTACTGCTTAGCAATGGGAGTTCTTTTTTTTCCGGCACACATACATAATAAGTCATCTGTTTAGATGTCAGTTACGTCAATGCACAGATGAACATCTGTAACTGGTACTTTAGAAGAGGTTTGACAGAGGCAAACATGCCGGGAGAGAATATGTAAAACAGAATAAAGGGAAAAAGGACGTCAGTTTCCGCCTTGCTCTCTTTATTGTTAATGCGGGCTGTATCATCCGCCACACACATCCTGCTCAGCACCAAATCTCAAGAAATCTCAAGGTATTGTAGACAGTGAAATATTTTTCATAAATGTGAAATCCAGTATTGTCAGTACTAGCAGCAACAGTTAAACAAACAATAAAACCATAAGTAATTATACAGAACAAAACACAAAACGCAAAACAGAATAGTCCAGTAATCAAAATATAACACCAATGGTACTGGGGTCTGAATCAGAACAAAGGAGCAGGGAAAGTTTCAAATCTACAGTTAGCAGCAATCCACTGGTATAAAACTAACTGATGTTCCCAACTATACGTGAAGAATTCCATCACTGAAATGTTCTGTTGAGTTACCACATTGGAACATGTGTGCCACAAAAGGTGAGGTTTCTAAAAAATGGTTTAACAGATGGTACCTCGTACTAGCCCATTGGGAAAATCGCAGTAGCTTAGTTAGTAAAATTATATCACAGAAAGCTAACCACACTTTACGTTTTCCTGCGTAGATTTCTAATGTGGTCCATTTACATAAATGTGTTACAAGAAATACACTACGTAAAGATGTATTTCAAAGATAAAATTATGTCTGATAAAATAAATGTGTAGTATTAACATGAACTTAATATGAAACTGAAGAAATCTTATAATTAAAATTCCCAAATGATAGTTGAAAGCAATAAGATAGATATATGTATTTAAGGAAAACAATAAAAAAATAAATAAAAAACTGACAACATTCAAACTATATACTGACAAATTATTGAAAAATAGAAAATAACCTTTAAAATAAGAATAAATTATTAAAAATACCTAAAAACATTAACCAAGGGTATATTTTGTTAGCAAGTCAAGCATTCTTACAGATGCCCCAGGACAACGTATTTGAATGCCACTTTATAATCAAAGGCCTCACCTAAGATTCTGAAAAGTAGGTCGTGAAACAACATTACAAGTTTTTCATCTGGAGCATGCTTTAGGCTTCTTTACTGGAAGTGTCATTCTGCTGTTGCAAAAAGATTGCTGAGATACCATAAGTGAAAAATAATTTCCAAATGTAACTGTGTAGGATGAATGAGGTAATGGGGAGGACAGAACCTAGGAGTATGCAAACTGCATCACGTCATACATGTAACAAACAACCTGAGCAAATTATGTTATGAACAGCTCTGAAGAGAAGCACACCTTACCTTTCAACTCCACAATTGTTTCATTTCTCAAAACAATATACAGTCGTGGAAAGTAACTAAATCCATGTCTTTCTTCTGTTTGCTTTAACCCTACCAGAGCATCAAAACTTCTCTCCCCATTGGTATTTATTCTGACCGATATAAACCGATCATTTTCCTCATTCTTGTAATTTCCTTAAACAAAAAAAAACCATTTCATTTATGGTACTCAGAATCTCAGAGAACAAACAGTATTGACAACTAATGTTCCTCTAAACTTACCGACAGCAGTGTAGGTAGTTTGACCAGTGTTGAGCACGAGCGTTAGGTTCTGGCTGTTCTTGACTAGGTTCAGCCGAGCACTCACCTCACGCTTCACACTTGACCCAGGAGTGTCAAACACAAGACTTATCAAAGTAGAGTCCTAGAAAAAACATCCAATTCTCTGGTATCTACTTCAAATAACTATGTACACCTAACTTAAGAATAATACAAGGAATGTAAAGTAACAGTGTGTGTAAGCATGTGTACATTTGTATGTGCAATATTATGTGTGTGTGTGTGTAGCTATGGAGAAAAATAGGAAAACCAATTAAATTGAGAAAAAGTGGGGAAAGTGTTTGAATGACTAGGAGCTGACAATTAGCAGAGGACTGACACAGAATGAAGGAAAAATAGCAGAGTGCACTTTCCTCTAACTTAATTTGTAATATAGGTTAATTTTTCAAACACCACTACTTTATGCTGCGATTCCATTACTATTTGTTAACATTTCTTTGTCTAACATTGTTTGTATTTTTTATACAAGTAACCTGGAGATGATGTATGGAGCATCACGGAGCATAAATTGAAGGCTGCGAAATTGTACCAGGAACAGTGTGACCCAGTGTTGCATTATCTGAGCAGGATTATCTTGCCTGCTATACCTTTACTGGGAGTTACAACCACACTCCCCGAGCCTTGCTCACAATACAGAAGGTGGAAAAGGCTGCTAAATCAGACATGCACAGGGTTGGTTAAATTCTGAGGCAGGCCCAGTGGCTTAGGAAGCCTCTGATCAGTATGCTCAAGACGCCACCGAAAACCGAAGCCAGACCAGTCCAAGAACTCTTGAACGAGGGGCGCCTGCCAGCTCGTATTTCTACCTGGGAGCACCGACTTCTCAAAACATAGTTTTATGTGAGTGAAATGACCTAACCCCATGTTACAACGATCTTGTCCCTCGCAAGATGGTGATCTTGCCTGGCTCAAACTGGCCATTACTCACCAGATAGAGGGGAGATTACTATATCAGGCTTGTTCTGTGTCTATAGACACCCTAAGGTCTCATGCTTAAGTAACTACGATTAGCTTCAACATCAAAGTGGTGCAGCATGCACAGAATCACAGGAAGGGACAGGCAGGAAGGAAATTTGATGTGAACAACAAGACCATAAGAAGCTGGATCATACAGAGAGAAAACTGCAAGGCATAAAAAAAATTATGTCCTCGGGAGCGCAGAAGTAGAAACATTCAGAGGTGGAAGAGGAATTGTATGAGTTTTTCCTCAGCACTAGGCAAAATGGTTTTGTTTTCACTATGGAACTGCTGCTATTTGAAAGCAGTAGGGTTGCACTGCGTCATAACATAACAATCACCAAATTCAAGGCCAGTAATAGATGGGTGAGGATAACTTCCTGAAAGCTATAAAAAAAAAGTTGTTACACTTCCAGCGATTTATTATAAATTTTAGAAGGAAACACAACTACCACGTAGGGCAAATAAGAAAAGCTGATCACACACCATATGTCAAAGTTCACGACAGTCACGCCTTCCGGTACTCACTCTGTGAAGAGACTTGGAACAGGAGTAGATAAGTAACGGTGAACTGTATGTATAACAGCGAATGGCAAAAAATTTACACCTTACACATGGTATTCAAATATAAAAACACGCCGAAATGAAGTTTCTACCAGGAATAATAGTGTGGGTTCAAGAAATAGAGTGGATGTCCGAAACCTTGTCAAGGACTTGATTTGTGTAGTGTCACCGGCCCAAGGGACTTTTACGCATGAAATCATTGCTTATTCTGGACAGCTGCCAAGATTGTTTTACAGAGGGAGTGAAGAAGCAGCTTCAGAAGGGAAAAATGGATCTCGCCACTACACCAGGCAAAATGACAAGCATGCTTCAGCTGCCTGACATGGTTATTAACCACCCCTTCAAGGTACACATGCTTCATCTGTGTGAGTGGATCCGTATCCAGCAAGAGACAATGAAATACGGCCGTCCAAAGAAGTGTGTGCGGATTCTTGCAGTCTGGCAATGCATTTCTGACAATTTGGTAAGGACGAGCTTCCAAGTCACTACACGAGGCAATGAAGCAGATGACCCAGATGAACCAAAAGAAGACTAGGAAAGTGGAAACAAGGCAAATAGTGAAAGTGACTAATAGGTCCCAACCTTAGATTGCAGTACAGAGCTTATGGCGTGCGCTGTTGCCAGATCGCAGGCACGTTACGAAGTTGGGGAGGTGCACTACTTCCGAATTTTGAGCTTTAAGATATTATATTCTTTATTATTCTAGTTGATTTTACAATTTGTATAGCATCTCGCTTCAAAATATGTGATTGATGACATTTTCTATCACTTTAAAATAAGAAACAGTTCACATACATCACTGAATTGTAACGGGCACTTCATTAATAAAGAATTATTATCACATGTCCTTTAAACATTATAGCTACTGCTGATAAAAAGGAAGATTTCTTCAATTTTATTAGCATCTGCTTGAAGACAAAGACGTGGTTGGAGTGACAATTATGAAATTGATCATTCAAAACCAACGTCGTATGAGAACTGAAAAAATATGTCTATTTTTTGTCACTTTTATTGTCTGCTAAGAATACATTTAAAGTGGGAAGGGGGATGTTATTTATTTATTTTGATGTTTTTACGTGCTCTCACTGGCCTTGGTAGAGATACACAGGTGGAAAGGGGGAAGGAGTCGGCCGTGGTCTTTGTTAAGGAACCATCACAGCATTCGTCTAGAGTGATTTTGGAAAAACCTGGAAAAACTAAATGAGGATGGTTGGAGCCGGGTATTGAACCCGGGTCCTCCCGAATACAAGGCGAGTGTTTTATCAGCAATCAAACAAAAGAGAGTACTTAATGTAATTACATCTTAATTCTAAATGAGAGGATATATAAAAGAATATGTTTACCAGTATTGTTTAAATTTGTTCTATTGTATATTATGTAGTTTTTCAATACGTAAACATAACGTTGATTGTAACTATGAATTTCCATCAGTTAAAAACTTACCGAAACCAGATATTTTTTTTGTCAAGGAAACAAATTAGATGACGTAGTAAAACCTTATAAACAAACTGTATGAGTTTTTTTTCTATATTTGCTCTAATTTAGGATTTTAAAAATAGTTACCATCAAGTAGTAGAAATGTAAGATAATTGTATTAAACTTGTTTACTGGAATTAGGCCTATTTATTGTTTGTCTTTCCTTTACAATTTCAATTGTTCATGTTAGTTTGATGTACTGTGGTGTTACTGTTTCTTCCTACTAACGTAAATGGTTTGTTTGCAACATCCTGTTTCTTCTAAAGCTTCCTTAATGTGTTAATGGTAAGTGAAAAATACTGGAATAAGATCAACACAATATTTTGCTCCCTTTCTCGTAGCCTACGTATAATTACAACTTTTTATTGTTTTGCCTTCCATACAAATAAATGTAAAAAAATTTCACACATCAAAATAAGTCAACATATACAACGAATCACTCGGCTGTGAGACACTGTAGTTTTGCAACTGAACCAGTTTAGGACATGGGACGAAGAAAACTGCAGGCTAAAAGTAGCCTATATCTTATTTATTAACCATTTCAGACATAATCTCATAGTCAGAAAAGATAACGGGACGGTTTTTCTATTCAGCCAACACTTACAGTGACACTCAGCTGTCGAGTTTGTAGGGCGAGCACACGGTAAGTACGCAACACATTTCACAGCTATAAACAAGAGAACGGTTAAAAGCTATTGATGTGGGGTTGTTTTTAAAAATAGATTTAGCTCATTACGAACAACTTCCTTGCTTTCATCCCCCATCTAACTTCAATAGCAAAAAGTTTCTCACTGACCAACTTTGTGATGTTTCGGTTTGTTATAAAGTGCACATAACGTTAGAAAAAAAATTTCTGTACAACTAACGAAAAAAAATTTAGCCTTCAGATTTTTTCGATGGCATCCAGATATATGAAATTACACACCATAAAAATCTGGACACAATTTTGCTTTTGATTCGTAAGTTATGATGCATGAAACCATTACCAAGTTCAAAATATTAGTTTTTTCAATTTTTTTCTACCACTTGAAATGGTGTAAATTATGAACCAACTTAATCGGCTGATGCATGTTTCGATGCTAAACAATATGCAAAAATTTTACACAAAAATTACAACGTGAAAAAATTTAAGGATTTTTGGCAGTAGCACGCGCCGAAACGACAGTGCTAACGGCAGTTACAGTGTGTTTAAAAAAGAGAGTGAATGTCCATTTAACCCTGTACTGCAATCTAAGAGTGAGATGCTCTATAGGATGTATAGTTTTTTTAAGTTCCTCAATTTCATTGATATTCTATAGTTTTAACATTTAATTTACTGTACCCACTCTTATTTACCGTTTGAGTAGCAATCATCAGTCCGCCGCACTCTAGTGCTGAAGAGGGTAAGAGAAGCAGTCTGCAGCCGCTCGATGTTTGTTTACAGTGTATGTAGGCCATGCCTAAAGTTCTCCACATGTAAGTATGGCAGCAATTTATTTATTTAATTATTTATTATTTATTTTCTTACAAATAAAGAAATCTTGCAAACAGGCCACACCCCATATTTTGAGATTATATTTTCTGGATAAACTGTGCAGCCCAAATATGCATAGACACGATATTCATTTTAAATGTAACAGCAGGCAGAAAACTAGACAAAACACCTTAGTGACATACTGCTGACATACAAAACTTTAACACAAACTCAATAAAGATGCCAATACTATTTATGGCTGTACTAAGACTACACCAAAAATTAATTCTTTCTTTATTTTTATTTTTAATCTTTGAATATAGTGTCATGATAGCAGAGAACTGACACTCACAGATATTAGTAAATTTTAAAATGACTTTCTATGCACTTAGGGATCCGAACTCCACTTTACATAACTGTCAACCTGGGGCTCTATTCCTGTGACTGAGCCCCTGTCCTTGGGGTCAGTGTCATCATGTGGTGTACGAGAGAGAAATGTGAAGGTACGAGTGGTAGATCAGGTAACTGTGTTGGTCAGGATCCTGCCTCCTAGTCATCTATTATCTCTTATGTCACAACATGAAAGACGTCAAATTCTGAGAAAATGGACTGACTGTCCTGTTTTTCCAGTGCCTGCCCTCTGCCCTTCATTCAGTGAGAAAGTACCTTGCTTGTGCTTGCAAGAGAATAAATTGACTGGTACACTAGGCTAACTTTGTAATGACCTGATCTCAAAGCTGTAGTTGGTTTGAGTTTGGATAGTTGGTGAGGTTGCATACATCAGTACCTACATATATCACCAAGTTAGATGACACAGATATTGACACCAGGGGGATAGTGGCAGAGAATGTGTGAGTGATGACAACAACAGAGTGGTTTACTGCTGTCTAGTCAATGTTTACTTAGTATGAAGATAAAAAGAAATATGGTTAAGTGAGGCCATTTCCATCTGGACTTGACCAATGAGTATCCTATTCCTTGTTTGCAAAATACATGAGAAGGTCATGGACAGAACACACCATGCCAACAATCTACTCCTTATAGTTCCAAAGTCTTGGACAAGACGTGATGAAATAGCTATCCAGCCCTTGTGCTCTCATGAATATCTCATAAACATACCTCATCAATCTCATACACAATCACATCTTGAACAGCGAACTTAAGGTGGTAAGTCCAAAAATGTTGGAAATAAGATACGCATATGAATCTTCTCATAATTTCACGGTATTCAGATACATGTGTCGGTAAGTCCAAATAAATCCTCAATCAGAAAAATGACAAAAACAAATCAATGTATGATTGCAACAGAAGTGTTTAAACTCTTGTAGTGAAAAATTGACATTTTGGACTTACCACCTTATGCTTCTCAGGTACAGCTATCACCATGAATAGGGTGCATACCCACCACCCAGAGCAGTTGGATAACAGGCTGCTCAGGGATGATGGCTTTCACATCCAAGCGTTCAAGAGATTGACTGCTGAAACCTCATTGTTACACTCGTAAAAGTGTACAATGGAATGCATCATACTTGCCAACTTTTCCAAACGAAAATAAGGAAGATTTTTCCGAAATGTTAACTTCAGCGTAAATCATGCACATCAATTTTACTGGAATGAACATTTATTATTAAGAAACTATCATAAGTTGATAGAATTTCAATAAAATTTTAATAATGTGTAATTCTATGGAAGAATATGGACTGACAACCAGTACATCCCCTTGAACATGGTTTTTTGTCTTATTACTCAGAATTATACTAGGGCCTACAAGCCATTTTCAAAGTTTTAATGTATGGCTACCTATATTAAACAACTCACTGTTTATCTTATCTTGCTTATTTATCATTACCTAACAAGCCAACCAAAACAATTTTTTTAAATTTATACACATATACATTCATAATACATTCAATAGAAAAAAATATGGAATTTTTTTTTCCTTGTACCTTGAGCCATTGCTTCCACAACCGCTGTAGTCTTAGTTCTCCCGCACACATATTTTTTACACTTTCCGAGTCCGGGAACATTTCACGAAACAGTTATCCCACCCACATAGTCCGATGCGTTAAGAGGTAAACTGAGCTCCAACAAAAAAGCCACAGACAAATACTTAGTCCTAATGACGGTATCATCTACCCCACTGCCAACAAAAAAAATTTATTTCACTGTTGCCCTCAACACTTTTCACGTTACTTTCATGTCTACTAATTTAACATGATTTGAAAAGTCGTTTTCACCTCCATGCAATATGTTTAGATCGCATCTGCAAACACTGCAAAAGACAAACGTTTACCCTTTTCAGACTTGATTATGAAATACGTATTCTTTACAAAAATTCTGCAAATATTGCTTCTTTTTTTTTTTCACAAGTCATGACTACTTCACTCCAACACCACACAGTATTAATAAAGACTATACAACACACAAAAAAGCCACACAAATATTTTCACTGAGTTAAGTACGCAATTACAAAAAAGCAACACAACCACCCACCATTTTATGACACCGTTGACTTCAGTGCCGCCAAATGTGTAGACATGTGTGAGATCTCACTGCAAGAAATATTTTTATTGGATGTTGTAAGCCAATACCACCCTTTTTAACACACACAACAGCTATTTTTCTACTACGTCAATAACACCACAGCTCCAAATTTTCGTAGGCTTAGCCTTGGAGTTTGCCGATAACTTAAGATAAAGAACAACAGCTTTAACTGCAACAAAATACGTAAAATATTCCACGTAGCCGTACAACTGTAAAACAAGGTGCGTTTACATCAATTTTACGGGTGAACCGTAAAAGTTGGCAAGTATGGGAATGTACTGCTTCACACCACTACTACAATTTGTCTCAAGTATGAATTCTAATTAACAGCTGTGTGTTCTGTTGGCAATTCTGTGTTTCCTTGGAAACAGAAATGTGTCCTTTTGTCACAAGTGATTATTGCACAAACACACTCAGCTGCTGATGACTCTCAAACTGCCAAGTAATAAATAAATTTTTATTTATATATATATATATATATATATATATATATATATATATATATATATATATATATATATATATATATATATATATATATAT
>PNEQ01127290.1:9936-21883 GCA_003012365.1 Medauroidea extradentata | reverse complement strand
TCAGTGACTTGTGTGCACGTCTGCAGACTTGCTTCACGGTCAGAGATTGGATGTTTTGACATTCGTGTGTCGTGGGGTTTTACACGCAAATCACAGACGTGTGGTGTTACAGTAACCTTATTGTGATTGGTACAGTCAAATGAGAAACGTCACAGTTCAAAGGCACGCTGCCAATATCTATGAAGTAGAACTGCAGACGTGCACATAAGGCACTGGAACAAAGTGGGGCAAAATTCTTTTCGCGAAAAGTTCATGTCTCTACTGATGACTAAAGCATACTCTGCTTATTTATGTTTTCTTGTCTTATTTTTAGTTTTCTTTTGACAGTCATTTATTTCGCAATGGAGTATGTCCAAGTAAATAAATCCAGTCAATTGCAGTAGTATTTTAAATCAATACACAAACTAAAATATATACTTTTATTCCAGTTTATTTGTTTCCGAAAATATGGTTTTTGAGCCATTTTTTTGAAAATTTTTTGTAGTTTCTCTTATGGTACATAACTACTTACCAGTGCAATACACGCCCTGAAACAAAAATATTTCCAGAATAACGAAAGAATAAAGCCAGAATAAATCTCACTAATTTTCTAATTTAGTTAACTATACAAGAATAACTTCACAATCTAATTATTCAAGGAATACTACTAGTTACCCGCTGTTATTTTAAAGAAGACAGGGATAACTTATGTTTATAGAGGTAGTTATACTCTTTTTGCGGATAAATTATTCTTAAGTAATTAAATTCTTTCACAAAGACAACTTTGAAAATCACTGCATGTGTGTATTTGGTAGTTTCTTCACACGCGTGCATTATGATTTTAAGAAAAAAAATCTGTAGAAAGTATATAGTCAAAAATGCATCAAAATGTACTACATTAATCACAATATTTCAAATCTTGTATTGAAATGCTGTTATGTTCACTTTCAACTCACTTGTAGGGCCCGGTAGTTTTCGCGAAAAGATTTTTGCCCCACTTTGTTTCAGTGTCTTACGTGTACACCTGCAGCTCAACTTATTGGCAGAGTGTTTTTGTGCAGAGTTATTATTTATTTGACTGTGCCAATCAGTACATGGATAACTGTGACACATCACGTCTGTGATTTGCGGGTTTAACCTCAAGACGCTGGGTGTTACGACAGCCAATCACTGACCACAAAACAGAGATGCAGGTGCGCACGTAAGGCACTGAAGCAAAGTGCTGCAGAAATCTTCTCGCGAAAATTACCGGCCCTACTCATTTGGAGTTGATCCGCTTGTCAAAACATATTTATTAACGGACGAAATCTGCCCAATAAAGCATGAAAGCCAACAATATTATTTCAGTTCATTATTTAAACTAATACCTACCATTCAATTGTTTCGTTTTCTTTAGAGCGGCTTCCAATTTTGTCGTCTAAACATTTTCTATACTTTATATATTTTTTTTAGGCTCTGTCCATTTGTTTTACTTTACACGTAGGTTTTCGTAATGTCTAACTGTTGCAACTTATAGTTATTTCAATTTAATTTAAAGTGTATTAAAATAATAATTTTCTTATACCTTGTACACGAATCCCTGGCGCTCACAAAAACTATTTTCCGCTACAAAAATAAATATTACACAGCATCATTTGTTTACGTTTTGGTATATATACTTTGGTCTGTAGGTAATAAATGATCTCAAGTGTTTTTTTTTGTATGTGCAGTTATATAAAATGCTCTTTTTGTTTTTATTATGCTTTGTAAATCTCCACTGAGTTTATTTGTATTCCGCTCTTCGTATGATTTTTTAAAACACTTACCCTTCCCGTTTAGAATAATCTTATAAACGGGACATTAATAGCTTTGTTTAAACCTATTTACCTACCAACATGCATACATACAATTATACAAACGTATGCATGACATATCAACGCCTGTCAACCGAAATAAAATACCTAGATAGTATTTTCCTTCAAATTAGTAGTTTTTTTTTCTTTTTTGACGCGTAAGTTCCGTATGTTACATTGCATGTACTTTGTTAAATATTAAATCATTAATCCAATAACTGTATATTGGTCAAGGTCTGGAAAGTTATCCGGACGGCAAATGATGAAATATAGAAACATTTTAATTACTATACATTTCAGGCTAAATATATATACAACAAAATACTAAACTTACACAGTTTCCACTATACTCAACAAAAATTTATGATTTTGTATTTGTGATGAAACTGGCAACAATTTCGTGTCAATAGATTTATTAGACATTTTGAGTTATTCGATTTAATACATTTCACAGATGGCAGACCGGTAAAAAAACATGATTTTAGTGTGATTTTAATTAATTAAGTGTTATTAAACCGTAGAGTAACAAATTCAGAAAAATATTTATTCTCTCCACGGGCTCATAAATCTTCTCATGTTTTTTTTTTTTTTTCAAGCACATTTTCACCGCAGCCGCTAACGATGTTGCTACACCTTCTTCGCTCTTTCGTTCACCATTCCTCTTTCTCCACGCAGTTGTATTTAATTATATGAGCTTACTTTTTCCGTCGAAGGAAATCGAAGAAGGAACGAACTCTTTCTTTCGTTTGAGTTCAACCGTCGCAGATTCTGGCAGGTGAAGAAACAGAACATGACTATAATAGCATTATTAAGTTCAATAGAAAGTACATGCTGGAAAAACTTTGAAACTTACTGTATTTACTTTCGGAATGGTTTAATATGTAGTATCTATTTGTCAGATATTGATCAACAACTAACTATAAAACGTCTTCAGCTTTTTTACAGCCGAGGTAACGTATTCATAACAATTTATTCAATTGCAAACTTAATTTTTACACCAAATGTTAAACCAAATACTTTGCTAAGGAGAGTGAGATAAAAATAAATTTGTATTATTTGACTTAACAGTGTCCTTGAACAATGTTAGTGACAATGTGTTCTTTAGTGAACGTGAATTTTTTTATCTATATGCCTGTCTCGGTGACGTATTTATTTCTCATGGAACTTGCTTTCTTATTTGTCTGTCCATCGTAGTTTGTTTGAT
The DNA here is from genome assembly GCA_003012365.1 of Medauroidea extradentata. Classification (NCBI taxonomy): domain Eukaryota; kingdom Metazoa; phylum Arthropoda; class Insecta; order Phasmatodea; family Phasmatidae; genus Medauroidea; species Medauroidea extradentata. Next base: position 18,868 of record PNEQ01127290.1, on the reverse strand, counting down.
AGGGCAGGGCTATTTGGCTAGCCAGTTTCGAAAATATTTGAATAAATTTTTTACAACAGCGAATCCTGACTTAATTTTTTTCCCTGTATGTTAAATCTCGTTTAACTAACACGTATCTTCGCGGGTTTCCCACTACTTAGCGAATCTCACTTCGATTGGCAGAAACTCAAACATAATGCTATAAAGACTTCGCCAGACACCACTTCAAGTACCATGGAAGATAAGATGTTCATAATATATCTGAAGTATTCTTGTGATGAGGGTAAATGATTCAATGAACTATTGGCCACGTGCCAGTGAATGCACAGTTGGTGCGTTGCAAATCTGATGTAAATAGTGACCTTCTTACAAGCCGTAGTGTATCCACACAATGTAAACTCACTATTGCGACTCTAATACGCGTACTGTGTATTATAAAACAAAAAATGAGCCAACGAAAACAACAACAAAAAGAAAATAATGGGAAGAACGCAGACTAAATGTAACTCTAAATCCGAAGAGAAATTGTGTCAAAAGTCCAGCAAATACAAATATATGAAAAATTAAAAGTTCAAATCAAATTAAAAAACGCAAAACCACGGAAACTGTAAAAATTCAGGGCATAAAATGAAGACAGCACAGACAATAATTAAGACGGAACGATATTACACAGTAAACAGGATGGCATAACAGTGACGTCACAAACGAAATATTAGACAAAACATCGATAAAACACACAAGAATACAGCAGTTTTTCCGTGGTGAGCCCTTCGTGACGTTTTATTATTTATTATTAACTTCTGTGGCATTTATTTTTTTGTGTTAACTAAAGCCAAATCGGACTGCTTTTTAAAAGGGGGGGGGGGGGGGGAGTTGGTGATGTTTCATCTGTATTCGGGATTTTTTGAGACAACATAGTACTGCAATAGCATATGTAAACAATTGTTCACTAAATCGCAATTGCTCTTACCAATGAATGTAGTCTATGAGTGTTGCAAGTGATAGTAGTGATAGTGTAAACAACTGCAATTATGTAACAAATCTGCTTTGTCATGTATGATAATATGATCTTTAAGATAAGGTTACCACAGCATTAAACTAAAAACCTGACAGCTAGACGAAATAAATAATAACCCAAGGTGAGACTGAGAGACCATAAGTAAGCTATCAGAACATTGGGGACATTATGCTAAGTTTATTATAAGCGAACGATTACGTAATCTACCCAGACATTAACAGTTAGTACATATTTTCCGTACTAAACGTAAATAAATTACGCTACCGCTAAATTTACATAAATGTATACGTAGGCATCGTTTATACTGAAAAAAATTTATGTTCATTTTTTTCACGTTTCCTACAAAATGCCATATCGATGGCGAATATGCAAAACCTCGCATGTCACAATTGGAAAGAGCTCAGATGGGCTGATGGACTGGAGATGAAATCTTACTGGCGTGGAAGGAATTTTACAGCCCTTTAGTTTGCATCAATACAATAAAATGTTCTTTGGAAAAAAACTTATTTATTGGACATTCTTGTTATTGCCGAGGAACAATGTGTATAATGTTAACACTGCCAAAAATTGACAACAAGGTTTTGCATCTGCACCATCGATATATTATAACAGGGTGCATACCTTTTTAATTACATTGGAAGAGAAGTAGTTGTTTAATATATGCAGTGGTAGAGAAGTAGTTCTTTAAGATATACTAACCTCTCAAATTGTTATTATTTCATTAACATATGTGCTAATTTTATTACTTGACCTGCTTTAGAAGTTTTGTGAAACTGCTTATTGCTAGAATTATAAAACCTAATTAATACTGAAGAAATATATTTAAATTAAAATCGCTTTATTCTTGGTAAAATGTGAATGTGAACACGGGAATTAGAAATAATGTATCATTATACAAACAAATCTCATGTCGTTGAGCCAGACGTTATAAGCAAAACCGCTATTAGACTGTAAACTGTAATCAAAGGTTTGTGGTATAATACCGAACATATAAATGACGCTTCCTGATTTAAAAATTTGGTAGTTTATATAAATATATGATCTGAAATAATGAAAACAGTATACTTAGTTTTTATTTTATAGAGTATTCTTAAATGTATTCGAGGTAAGTAAATGAAGAACTTAATGATTCAAAACTGTTACCTTAGCACGTTTGAGATACTGAATTGCGAACATAACTATATGCTAAGTGAGTAAGCAAGAGATGTTTTAACAGCGAGGTATTTAGCGCCGGTGAGAGGTGAAATTATGTGAGTCTGGAACAGCGCCGGAATGAAAGAGCGGGGGAAACGGAAGATCTCCGAGAAAACTCACTGACCTGCGGCATCATCCGGCATAATTTCAATATGAGAAGATCCGGGGACCGGCTCCGACGGGAATCGAACCCTTCCGGCCACCGCGGCCACTTACTGTCGGCTATTCAAATCTTAAATTAGTCAGCCTCATACCACGATAAAATCCGCGCGTGTATGTGTATCTTCATGTAGCAACTCAAATAGATTATATATTCTCCTTGAATAGTCAATTTGCTCTGTCGTCGTATTTCCGCGTTAGAAAGGTTTATGCACTCCAACGAGAAACTGAAAAGAAATAGAGCTCCACAAAGAAACTCTTCCTCGAGGGACAGATATTTCTCGCTCAGGACCGTACAGCATCCAATATTAATGAGCCTATTACCATGCATGAGACCGTACGCTTGTATTTAGTCTCCATGTTGGCGCGTCTTTCCAACAAATTTCCTCTCCTCCTTCCCCTTGGAATATATCTCCTCGTCATTTCTCCTCAGCCAAGGCTTTGCTCTCTGCGAAAATACTGTAAATTTCCTCGCTGACAGTTAACTGATCGCCAGATAGTCTGACAACTCATGCGATAACGTACGGTCTTAGTGGTCTTTGGGAACGTCTCTTAAAGGCCCATTCTGAGTTTATGAGAGCAATTCGGGTCTCTTTATCTGATAGCGGACAAGCAACGCCGACGTAATTGGAGCAATTGTGTACTGTAACATTCCGACCAGATGTCACTCTGCTGATAACTGAGTGGAATCAATTTGAAATTGGTTGATAATGTTTATGAAACTAACATTCTTAGCTGTAATATAATAATGCTGTCGGAATTTTTAACAAATGTGCAATTTAAAAAAAATGTTTTGCTTACAAAGGTACGTATAAAGACCGCAGTTCGTTCAAATAATTTTAGTATCGTGAGTTGATGACGTGACATTATATAGGCGGACCTTTAAACTATATGAAAATTCATGAAAATTTCCGTAGGAAATTAGAATATATTATTCTCTATGAAATTTTTTCGTTTACGTCGGTGATGATGGAAAACTTCGTAGTTAACAGCGGAATTGAAAACAACTCATATTTAGTAGCACTAATGACATAATGTTTCTGATAGCGTTACGTTGCACTGAAATTCGTAAAAGAACTATGAAATTGTAAAAAATATTTTTTTGCAAGTAATGCTTTTACGTACTTTTTTCCTTACATGCCGTTAAATTATATCACTTTTTAACATACAAGGGTTTGCATCTTCACCGATGTTATGTCATCGAACCATCGCATACTACAGAGGACTTTCATTTAAGGCGATAGAGGCATAGTTGAGTTTTTAAACTTGAACTGTAAATAACGTAAATGTGAAGAAAAGCGTTCATGGCACTCATGTAAGGTATTTGTTTCGGATTAAAAGGGATAAATGACTAGTAAAAATTATCACGCAAACTGTCATTGAGCTTGGATGTTCGATATTGAATGAGTATACTTTTGAGAAGGTGGCAGATGGTGAACACCAGTGATCATAGTAAATATGCATTGTTAAGTGTTGTTAATTGAACATCAAACAAAAATACATACATTTCATTTGAGGGTTCGTCAAATAGTGATTACAAACTTATTGAATCTATATTTGCTAACCGAATGAAATAAAAGCAAGTGAAACGTAAATACCTTACAATATTCCGAAAATCATATCTTCTAAGAGAGCTCGTTTCCGCTGATGACGAGTAAATTACTATAACTATATGTTAACCGTTGCTATTTGTTTTCATGGTAAAAACCAAATTATAACTGGTGAATCGAAAACATAACAAATCAGAACAATAAAATACTTGTGTTAAACCAGTGAGAAACCTTTGTAATCAAATGAAATTAAAATAAGTTATTTTAAAAAAAATTGTTTATAAATGATTTGGTTTAGCTTGCATACATAAATTATAAAGTTAAATATTTTCTATAAAGGCTCATAACTACAGTATAGAGTATGCCTAATATTTCCTATAGTGTATTTTTTTATACAGAGCATCAAATATTTTTGTCAATATAACGCACTACTAGAACACAAAACTGGAATACACGGCTTCTGTTCTTATAGATGCAAGGAGGAGAAATAATACTTACGTCTATTCCGAACGGCCTTTAATTTATAAATAGTCTCATATGTGATTTTAAAGAGTAAGGCAATGCTCTCACGACAAAATGTTACATTTCGTTAATAGTTTAAAATGTAATTTAATAAATATGTAATTTATGAACATAAATATTGCAGTTTTGCAATAAATTAATGTGCGTATGTGCGTGTATTAAATTATATATATATATATATATATATATATATATATATATATATATATATATATATATATATATATACAGACATACACACACACACAAGCAGAGGTGACTTTGAATACGCGGGTGTGGCTTTGGGACTCTTTTAAACAATTTAAAATTTTCACGTGTGGTTTCACCGGTGAGCAAATATTCGTTATATTTCATGTAGACATTTATTTCTTGGAACTTAGATGAAGAATATTTCTTTACACAGGACTGCCATATATGCGAAAATTGTTCTTTAGAATGTCAAAGTTCAGAGTCACGCTCGCTCGCGATATATTTTTACATTTGTTTGAATATTAAAGCAACGTAGATATTTGTGGAGCTCTGCAAATGTATGGTTTCAATCACATTAACTGTGTATCTAGTATAGTGTGTACTTAGCAAGAGGGTGAGTTTGTATCACATTATTCGCTTCCTAGCATTAGCCCCTGACGCCTGGGTGGGTGTATTTTGCGCGATCTAGGCATAGAAGTGTGGAGCGTTAAGGGCGACAGCAAAACGCGCATCGGACCTTGACTTAACCTCTAAGGTTAGTTATTAAAAATTTACAGAGTCTTCTAGCCGAAAGATTGCTTCTATTAGATATTTGGTAGAGACACAAACATTTTACAAATCATTTTAATGATACAGGAGTATTGTAGACGTACTTATAACTTTCAATATTTTGCGCCCAGATGTGTGTACCTAATAAAGACCGCAATACATAAATTTCCGCTATTAGTATCTACTAGAAAACAAGCTTTAAGAAACACTGAAGGACCTTAATATTGTTATAAACCGGAGGTGTAAACACTTGCTGCATTCTATGAGCAATATATCTAGGCAGACTTCACACACATCGAGTGATTGTAAACTTCTGTAAACAATGGCTGTGCACACCACTCTGCGGCCTTGGTAAGAGGCATTAATTCTAGCCAGGTTCGGTATTATGTCAGCCATTTAATCAACAGGATCGGAAAAGCCCAAACAAAGTTAACATCGGTATTAATAATCACATGTTATAACACGCATAATCAGGCCATGTATTCTCAAAACCAATACCCCATGAATTAATTTATGCAAATTACGCCAGTTGTTGACCAAATCAGTATAACCATTATCATAATCACCAGTTTTAAATTGTGTACAAGCACTATCAATATATTCTTTACTACGTGGATAAACACCTTTTTTTATATGTTTGACCTTACTCAAATTATAACGTTCAGCTATAGCATTATAGACAGTAAAAGCACTACAATCTTGACGTGTACTATATTTAAAATTGGTGATCAATTAATGTGTTATTGTAAGTTGGATGGAAGTATGGGTGATACTAAGGTTATAGGGCGTATTCAGTATATGTACAGTGCTTAATATTCATTGGATCTGTGAACAAGTGATGAAATTGTATTCAGGCAGGGGTGTATACGTTTATGCTGTATATATTTATAGAGTTATAGCTGTATGACTCGTGGGTTGGATTATATTGCCGTAAAATTCCACTACACCTGCACTGTAAGAAAAGTTGGTTGTTTCAAGTGTCAAGTGTAAAGAATATTCCCCAATCTTGTGAGGAAAACCTGGTTTCCTAACATGTGTGGAGTAATTTTCTCTTACACGTAGATGTTATTATCTTCCATTACACATTTAGAGTAAAATTTCCCTCTAGTTTTAAAGCGTGTATCCGATAAAACGCTGTGTGCAACACATGTGGTACGATGAGGCTAAGTGGAAACATATTAAACACGCAATGACGTGCCGCAGCTGCAGCATAAATCCTGTCTGCCACATTCTACGGTCTCTGTTTGGAGTTTTTCTAACGAAACTAAATTGCCTTCGTTTAGTGTTATTTGTCGTCTTCCACATATCAAAAACGTTTACCTGAAGTTGTACAATGAAATTTTACAACATTACTTTATAATGTACTAGAATATTTTGACAGTGTATTCTGGAGCCACTGTGGAGAAAAAATCAAAATGTTTCCGAAACACAGCTACAGCTTATTCACTATCATTATATTGATTACAGAAATTGATAAAGTAAACAACCTACCGCAAACGATGTTGCAGCGATATATATTTTGGTGCAATTTCACACCTGCTTGTGTTTACTTGCAAAAACATTGTTACAGTCCTGTACAAAAAGCAAGTTAAATATTCGTCAATTACTCACTCTTCTTACGTAAGACAGAAGAAGGGTATTGGAAAGGGAAAAATTTGTGTCTGCTCCCAAATTTGAACAAAGGGTGCCTGGTGTCAAAGTCGGTTACTGAAGAGTAACTAAGAAAATCCACGATGAAATACGTGACTCAGCAGGAACAACTTGTAGATATCTAAAAGTAACGTGATATTTTGTTAAGGTATATAACTGACAGACAAGTAAATTGAGAGCGATCAAAATAAAATAATATTGCGAACCACGACTATCTGGCTGAGCGGTGTAAGAAGATACATTGGCGGCAGAACTAAGAGACCTCCGACACTGTACGGCTCGTGTTACCTTTTATGGCGCTGCGATAATCGGCGAGCAGCCTAAGCTAATACAGCAGCGGTATTAGTAAAGAGGTTTGGCGTGCATTGTGCTGCTCATGTTACCTTTTTGCGACGCGCGGCGGCGGCCACCTGCACAATTATCTCGGGTTTTGATAAGACTCGGATGACAGCAGTTATCATGGTCTAGAGTATTCCTGCGTGTACTCTCTCCTCCAGGATGGTTCCTTCTAGCAACTTTGAGATAAAGACTTGCCGAGAGAATTCGAAACTTAAAAGTAAGGGTATAAAAGAGAGCTGCGGCCAAGACAAGGCATAGTTATTTTCTGGCAGGTGTCTGGTGTGACTTGAAGCGATAGTGGCGAGTGGCGAGAAGTACTGGGTTGCGAGAAGTGTTGGAGGGCGTCCGGCGAGGTTGATTGTGGCAAGTAGCGTGACGAAGGTGTTTCTGGGCTACAAGACGTTCATCGGTGTTCGTGCTAGAACAGTGGGTCCACCATTTGTAAATTGTGATAGAGACATTACAAGAACAGAGAACTTGTACACAGGACTGTGATTACATTATTTATATTTTATGACTTTTACGTAAATAGCAGTTATTTGTGTTGGCTTATGTTATATTTAATAGTAATTGATCATTAGCGACGTGTAGATATTATTTTCGGTGTAGATAGTTGTAAATAAAGTGTTTAGCTTTATTAATTATATTTTCCTTACCGAAGACCTGCATCCCTCAATGTTCATAGCCCCAACTTGTGACAATAATATATCCATGTTCCAGGAAGGAAAACCTAACATTCGCTTTCTTGATATACTGACTACATAAGTCACTAATTTCAAACTTCGGTAGTGGTGCTCTTTCATGATATTGGCTTTATTTTGCTTTAATAAATGTATAAATTCAGAATTAAAGTATCTATGTTCAAGATATTCAATGACAAATTTAAACTGGTTACAGGTGATCGTCCGTTATTGTAATTATAGCTTCTGAAGCACATTTTAGATTGCATATTGTTACGCTAGAAGCTAAATGTAAGCGTCGTAACAACTAGTTTGATAATATCACTTGCTTACGAGTGTATGGAGAAGAGTTTACGCGTGTATTCCTGGACAAGTGTTTCGATTTTATTTCGCAAAAAATCAGTGTACAGGAACGCGTGTACAACGGCCCAGACATTGGCTAATCGTCTCGTTGTATAAAGCCACGCATCTGACTGTCACGGGACGTTAATTCTGGTGTTTTGCAATACAAACAGTTATAGTCGGATGACATAATTTATTGTAGATTGATGTGCCTAGGCACTTGTGCGTACTAACATGAATGTTATTTGTTTTATTCCGTGAATATCCGTGAGGAGACATTGCGGGGCTGACCCTGCGCGACGAAATGTATTTTCATGCCAACAACTATAAAAGTTACTGACGGATTCAGCAGATATACATCTGAACTTGAAACATTTGTGCTTCTCTAAATACATCATTATTATAAAAATGCGTTTTATAATATCAGTTGTGATTGTTACTGTCATTATTCTTACTTTTCTGCTACATTTGCTAGAATAGTTGTGTCGAGCTATACAGCTGGTCGGCGGGTTTTCTCGGGGATCTCCCGTTTCCCTCGCCCCTTTATTCCGCCGCTGCAGCAGCTCACATTACGCCACCCCTCACCAGCGCTTAAGTCCTGCATGTTAGGTGCTGGCTAAACTATCTCCACAATTGTTCTCAAAGTGTTAGATAATAATGAAAGTAATTTATAATATAACAAATTGAAAATGTGTAGTACCTGTACATTTAGAGTGTGAAATGTCAAAAATGTTGATCCTGTTAGAGGAATGCTTTAAGGG
>PNEQ01127282.1:0-15574 GCA_003012365.1 Medauroidea extradentata | reverse complement strand
TCCCATCACACTCCTGCACGTCGTCCTGGCACTTTTCTTCTCGCAATCTGTACTACTTCACTCGAAAGCGATTTATATCCTACAACTCTTTATGAACGACGTAACTATTTTGATTTTGTTCCATGGTCGTTTAAATTCTCTCTGCTAACCAGATTACATTTCTGCTCCATGAATCAGCACATCGAAGTCTTCCTACAGCTGCAGGTGATCTGTTTGCAAGTTAACAGTTCTGGTTGTTCTAATCTGATAAATAAGAATATTAAAAGAAGTATTCATTGTTAATAAATTAATGCTTTTGTGCTCCCTTTGTTAAATTTATATCTGTTCTAAAATGTATAGCCCTTTCTGATTTTTGAAGATATGCATATGACCGGCAATAAAATATAAAATGCATAATAATTAGAAATGTGAGCATAAAAATAATGACAGAATATTGGTTTAAATATTAATATTAGTTTTTTCACTTATGATTTACAATTTTGAGTCATTTTTATGCTATATTTTTCTCTTTATGTTCGGTTATTTGTATTGCATAAAATATTCATATTATGTCAGTCGCTACTCTCGTTTAGGTTTCGAAAAAGTTGAAAGATCCTATGATGTCAGAAGGTTTTCGAAAGAGTTCAAATTAGTAACTTTGACACCATTAAAGAAAATGCGAATTTTGTAATAAGCATGTTAGGCTACAAGAATTTAAGTGTTATCATGTGGACTTCGGTAGGCATAATTTGTTTGATGTTTTGTGGCAACTGAAATTTCTCGCAAATAAAAAAATTGGAAATCTTACATTTTGCCTCTCCACTTGGGTTGCTGTCGTGAAGGTTTCCTGAGGTGCTTTTTATCAAACAACTGAACATCATTTTCTAAATAACTTCCTAACAGTGGTTTAATTTGCTGTCAGATATTTAAACCTTCATTGAATCAGGTTTTGATGAAAATTTTGGTTTAAAAATTACAACTCTTTCTCGCATCAAAATAATAAATCGTATTTAAGTTCAATTATCGTTTATCTGAAACTTACTGAAGACATTCAGCGTTGTAGTATGAGTCTGCATTGCTCAAAATTAATGCTGGTGTTTTTATCTGTGGCTGTGTACCTAGGAAGTAAGCTTACAGTCTGGAATCGGACGATGTCTTTGGGCAGTGGGTTTTCTTGGGAATCTCCGGTTTCCCCGAACTTTCGTTTCGGCTCTGCGCCGTACTTACATCATGTCACCCGTCACCAGTGCTAAAGACCTCGATGTTGAGCGCTGACAAATATCTTTTACACACTCTCTCTCTTGTGCCATCAAAGTGGCTCTGTCAGAAACTATATAAGAAAATCTATTTATCGTTATTTTTTAGCTGTCGCTGAGTGTTGACATGTTAATCTGTATATGTCTGTTATCTGTTACGTTTTGTCTCGTCTATTTGTTGTGTCTTTCTGTTATTTTTCTGTTTGAGTCTGATATCTACTGTGTGTTTATTTCGTCTCATCATTGTGTCGCACGTTACTTGTTTTTTATTTTATTTGTTATTATTTTCATTTATAATATGTTTTTCCTTGATTTATTTGACCCGATTCCATTTTTGAATTTCATGTTGTGTATGTATCTTGCTGACTAAAGCATACTCTGCTTATTTTATGGTTTTCTTATATTTGTTTTGTTTTCTTTGACAGTCATTCAAATTGCAATGGAGTTCATCCAAGAAACTGAATACAGTCATGCACTCCCATTGCAGAGTTCTTTCAAAGATCACAATTCAAACTAGGTTTACAGTATAATACTTGCTCGCTGATCATGTGTCAGGAAGTTGTGTATATATATGTATGAATATATACACACTATACACAAATATGCATTTATTTCTATAAAACTTACTACTAGTGTTTTTTCTCGATGTTGCTTGCGCCTTTTTTAGTAAGATTTGCATTCTTCAAACTAAATTACGTGTTTTATCTATACAGCTCATTGTCCCTTGTTGTAGTGTCTGCCCTACTATCCATTAGCACTTTGTATTCAGCACAGGTTGTTAGCTTTCTCTTAGCTACTGGGTTTACTATATTGTATCTATAGTACCATACAGATACCTGTATATTAATGACAGAGATGATGTTTTATCGCGGGAAAACTTGACTGTTTGCTGGGTTTCAACGCACGTTCAGCTTATGAAAAGATAAACTGGATTTTATTTGTCTGTAGAGCTGTTGCTCCATTTGACTGAGTCAAAAAGACTCCCGTTGTGTTAGTATTTGATGCCTATCATTGGTCTGCAGAGAGCTGAGTTGTGTCAGACATATAACACCTAATCTTACATGGCGCAATAAACCACAGCGTTTCCAAGGGTATGTTAAAACAAATTTTTTTTTGCGATATACCATATTCTCTAACAATTGAGTGTAGTCTACTCGTTGCTTCTTGTTTTTGTGCCAGCCTAATATGTCTTACGTCTACGAATTAAGCTGTGTTATTGATTGTGATAGAGACGAACTGCGGTATGTAGTTTGTAGTACTTCATAGGCTAACCACGAAATTCAATTTTATTTATATTATTTTAAAATAATAAAAATAATACATTTATAAATAACAGACATCGTATTTAATATCTGTTATTTATTTAGACAGTTTATATTGTGTTTACTGAAGTAACACACTCTCATTTTTCCACGCCCAGCAAAAAATTAATTTGGGGGAAATAGAATTAAAATTAATATTTCATACTCAACCTGCAAATTTTTTCGAAAGTCCATGTCCAGTGACGTTTAATTTGTCAATGCAGAGAAACTTAAATCCTAAAATATGAACACAGTATGTTCTGAGAAAAAATTGTTATCATGCAAGGGTTCTTAGAACAACACAAAGATGTTGGTGTTATTTTTTTGGAAATGTAACGAAAGATTTTAAGAGTAGTAACATGGAAGTTCTCGTAATTTGCCATATATAGAGAAACAGATATGAGTACTTAATAATACAACGCATATAAAACAAAAAAAAATCACTTATGCACACTTACATATGGTGTAGCAATTACACCTGATGACATTTTCAGAGTATTTGAGAAAACAAGGAGTTATGAGAAATTTAAACCACTAAAATATGCCAATATGTTGCAAGTTCAAGATAAAACATTGCATGTGACAGCAACAAAAATGTTGAGGAGAAATATGTTGTAAAAACAAAAATAATAAACGTAAAACAAAGGGAATCATTTGTACACATACATTTGTAATGAAGCAGAAACATATAGTAGGATTTTTTTAGTCTTTGAAAAGATACATGTCAAAACATTGTAGGTATCGCCAATTAAAATGTACTAGAGAGTGAAAAATGTATTTTACATGTAATGCCTAATACATAAAATAAAGATAATTTAAATACTTATAATCAAAACATTGTGAGTTTACTGTTCACTTGTGCATTCTCATTGGGTTTTCGGCAAGTTTCCGGGCATTTATTCAGGATATCTAATAAATACTCCCTTACAAGACTGTAACGACGTCCAGCATGTTCGTGATGTCTTGTGTCTTGTTGTTAGGCAGGCCCTGTCTAGTCCTGGATGCTACCAATGGGAAGTATAGGAAATATGTTGTAGTAACAGTGTTTTACAGAATGTTGATTGGACCTAACCTAACAGCTATATATCACTGTGACTTGTTACGTTGAAGAAGAGAGTTATCCAACTTTTCCAAAAAAAAAAAGGTATTTGAGGAAATACGATTTTTTCAACTTTGTAGTGGAAAGCGTATATAGAACCTCTGTGATAACAATAATAATACATATTTTTTTCTATAGCTGATTTAGCAATGATATTTACAATATCCATTAACATGAATGCTGTTCATTAATTTATGCACCACTCGATGAAAGCAAGATCCTTATAACAGTCAAAGAATTTATGGCCTTTTACTGGGGATTTGTTGATGATCTCTGTAATATACTTTTAATAGCAGCGTCAGCAACTCAGCAATTAGAATGTGAATTTATTTTGACCTGCGCAATTATTCGATCTCTAAACTAATTTTATCTTCTGTGTCTGAACTTCTTGTCAAGTTTGTGAAAATACTATGAGCAATTTTCAGTAACCCACTGCCCCTCGACATTTTCGGTACGTACACTTGGACCGTCGTATTTTTGACGAAGGCTTGTATACAACGATTTTCACATTTTATCTGCCTGGTCTAATACATTACAGTGTGCGAAAACTGAGGAAGTATATTGGCTGCTGCATATTAAATAAAATAACATAAACATCTTATTGTTGAGCATTTTGACAATCACTTAACACTCCTTTTATAGCACTCGTAGTCTTGTGATGTTGCAGTTCTTGCATTACAGAAACTTCCCTATCCTCTTCTTTTATTCGTACTGCTAGTTTATCGCAAGTGCTGCAGTTAGCCGCTGGCAAAGCACCAAAGGCAAAGATGATGTTGGTTTGAAAATTATGAAGGTTACACTGCCGGGAAACATAATGTACTGTATATTTGGAGCCACACTTTTTAAGAAAAATAGACTGATTTAAATCAGGCCCCAAAAAACGTTTATCAAATTTCATTCTTAAACAATGCTCTTCATGGTGGAAAATTACACAATATATTCAAACACTTTCTTCTTGCACTATACATTCTTCTTGGAAGTATATGCACCTCCTCTCTTATTCTTAAAGTGCATGGCTCCTGTTAATGTCTTAATGTGCAAGCACTTTAATCTCATCGCGGTAATCTAACTGTAATATCCTATATGACAGCTTGAACTTGCAGATAACCTATGGACAAATAATACTTTTAAATATGATTGTAACACTCGACGGTTATTTTGAGGAACTACTACATCGCCACCAATTTGTGAAAACACTTTTATCAATGCAGTACAAGGTTACACTAAACAATGATGCTTATCCACCAATATGTCTCACTGTAGCTGCAGTGTACTTCGCTCAAAATAGTAGCAGGTTCACTTTCCATACAAACAGCAACTACACTTTGTGCAACCTTATATCGAATATTATGTTTTCCATTGTATTTATTGTCCACAAAACTCAGTATGAAATAGAGAATATAAGTTTATCAGTATTGTACATCACACTATGTAGGCCTACTGAAAATTCATATTACTCGCCTCTACAGACCTTTCCTTTCATGGCACAACACATTGACACTTCCATACATAATCATATACGTCTCTAGAATTCCATTGCTTCTTTCGTTCATTTTTCTTCAAATTTTTTATTACCTTTTCGATTATTTCAAGATTTGTTATCAATGTTCACCGTTACAACAAACTGTTATTTTGTAACAATTTTAACAAAATATGACAACCCTTTCATAAACATACAGCGAAAAAACACTCACGAAAGGCATGGACAGGGAGGACATAGACTACAAAGCAACACTACAGAGGTTACACATGTACTATAGCACAAAAATTTTGAAATTCACATTGCATATTTCGGCATTTGGAGTGTTACTACCAGCACCTCATTTACCATGTGGAAGAGCATAGCACTAAAAACCTACTATTGCTGCAGAAGAACACATTTCTCCCAGTTTGACACAGTTACAATGTTTTGGCAAGGCAGGCTTCAGATTGTAGCAGTTTGTAGATATTTTATGCATCTCATATGCTGTCAGTCCGTTTCAACATAAATAATTCATGAGTAAAATTGAGGAACATGTTGCTTAGTAAATTATACACCATTTTGCACCTTACCTGCATGCATTTTCTCCCAGAGAATCGGGTTGCTCGCCATAGCTCCACATACCAATCTTTCGAATCTACCCGAATCTTCAAGACACAGCATCTCTCTAATTTTATGAATGTCTTTAAACATTACATAATAGTACTTTTCCACTACCGCCATGGTACAAGACTACCAGTAACTAATCACTCTAACACAGCACTACAAATAATTCATCTAATATAAACATGTTCTACTAGTAACAATTCCACAAATTTTTTAAAAAAATCGATGATATGTTCATTATAAGGCATAACATAATCTTCATCTAAGTAGGAAGTGCTCTCTCTCTGGAAGACATTCGCAAGATGGTAGCTTTTGGTTGTGATCTACTGAAGAATTGGGTAGGTCTTACACACTCTGTCTGCGCCCATCATCTTCATTCTGATTAGGGCTGTCCTTATCAGCATCGTCCATCTTCTGGCTGGACTGGAGACATGTGTGTAATCTTCCTGTTAGCTCATCTTCTCTATTCTTGTTTCAGTTGACTTTCATTGTATGTTTCATCTGACTGCCCTGTTGGCCTATCCATTGTTTCTGTGGCTGTGAAAGAAAATGGTTTTTGCCTCCTTCCCTCTATAGAATGTTACACTAAGGGTCGTATCTATAGACTTCTTTCGAATGACAACTAAATGCTCACCAATTCTTACTCTATGGGGATAGCTGTTGGTTTGTCATTCAAAAGAGGTTTATAATATCGGCCCTAAGTCGTGGCCTGTCACTCTATCGAAACTGTTGTTCCAGTGAGGTGTCTGCATTGTAGGAGAGGGCAACAAATGCCTTCGATTGCTCCAGTACACTGTACCTGCTGATTCAATTGAGTCTAGAGGTGCGTCATTTTCGCTTATTCATCTGGCAGCAGCCTAGACTTGTCAGTCCTATACATGTACTGTCCACAAACGATTGTTCATTGGCTTATAACCATACAAGCGGGTAGCAAGCGATTGCCCTACGCATTATTTCCTTGTTTACTAATGGCTTGCAATATTCAAAGTTGTATCGTAACAGCCGCCATCAAGTCGCATACATTGCAATGAATTATACATAATTGACGTTCAGCCTGGTCCGGAATGTATCTGCGAAATTGACGTATCTCTTGGTATACTCTTGCACAATGAAGATCCTTTCAAGCTGGCGTTACTTACTCGTAAGCCTTATGGTCCGAAATCCAAACATTCTCACCCAATTTTAGTGACTGCAGTTGTTGTGGGCTATGTTTGTTATAATAACATTGCTGTTCGTACTGCATTTTATATTGCGTCTTATCTTTGAATTCTTTCGAAACTTCTTTATAAAAGGGGTTGAACACAGGAACTGTGGTTCTAATAGTCCAGCTAATCATAATCTTCATCGGAGACTTTCCACAATGTGTAGGAGCAGACTGAAATGCTAAAATGCCTTGTAAACATCTTCATTCTTGTTTAAACAGTATTCTTGTTGTATTGATCGCCTCTTCTGCACACTCATTCGCCTGACTGTAGTAGGGGGTGCACGAATCCATAGTGTTTCACAATCTCTGCCAACTTCCCCTTTAGCTGAGGCTCATTACCATTTATGATGTTTTATGGTATACCGAATCTTGCAAACACTGTCTTGCATTCTTCAGTTATAGCGTCTTCTGTTAGATTCTGAAGCTCTTACATCTCAAAATATTTTTAAGTAGAAATCAGCAATAAACAAATACTATTTGCCTTGGTATTTCATAAGATCCATGCTTACTCTCTGCTTAGAATAGTCTGGGAATGCTTCTTTTACCAAAGGTTCTTTACGATTACTGTAATGTTCTGTGCATACAACACATTTCTCAACAAGCAATTGAAGTTGTGTACTGATTCCAACACCCCGAACTACCTGTCGAGTATGGGCTCTACATTTGCATATACAAAGGTGCCCTTTATGCAGCTGTTTCAGTTCATAGTCTTGCAACTCAGAAGGTACTAATAGTCTGGTTCCCTTCAGAAGGAATCCTTTATTAACTGAGATAATGGCCTGGTACTGATAATACACCTTCAATTCCTTAGACAAGTCATTATGCTTAGGCAATCTTTTGTTACAACATAATATTAATTTCTGGAAAACTGTGCTATTGTTTTGAATTTTTTGATGAATTCTAGGATATTCTGAGCATCTTGCAAACTAGATACCACCATATTTACATGCGCTGAAGTCTCTGCAGTCACTTATTCTAAACCTTTGAAGCTTAGGTGTCAAGTCATTTATATTATTAGTTTTTAATAATTGGAATAAGTGTTAATATTCTGTGTCCAGGACAGCTGGTTCCCTTATAATGTACTCTTGTAACCTTTAAAAGGTCCTAGTAAGAGCCAATACCTCTTTTTCTATCTGGGCATATCTACACACAATTTTGATATTGCTCGAAAACCATAGCTAACCACGTCACACAGTAGTCCTTGTTTACTTGAAGCAAGGAACAACCAATACCGTATGACGAAATATCTGCACTAACAAACACTTTTTTTGTGCGGTAATGAGCAAGACATGGTGCCTGCAGCAGGAGATCCTTGACTTTTTCAAAAGCTAACAGGTAGTGGTGTCCTTACAGACAATCTTGATTGTCCTTGAACAATGCATTGAAAGGTTCGAGAACTTGACTTATCCCTGGTATAACTTACCCACATAATTTACCATTCCGAGCAACCTTAATAATATTTCTGTGTTGTTCCGAGGTTCAGTGAACTTGGCAAGCGCTTCTACTCTAGTAGCTGTTACAGAAACACCTTCAGTTGAAATATCATGGTGTAGGGATGTGATCCTGACTACACCAAAATACTTTTAGACCTATTGATAGCAATGCTATTATAACAATACCTGGTTAGTACTACCCGCAGTGTAGCATCCACAGTTTCGCTACAGACCAGAACATTATTTATACGATGAAGTACGTTGGGTATACTCTCCAGAACTTGAGCGATTTTTAAGCTAAAGTATTCTGGAGACGCTGCCTTTGAATATGGTTAGTCTTGCTTTGTTGTTGTTTGTATGGTTTTTTATGGATTTTGTCTAGTGTTGTTTTTCTTGGTTTTTGGTGGATTGATCACCCATTGGGAATGCAGGACGCTCAGTATTTATTTATGGTGATGACGTTTTGCTGGATTTGTGCCAGGTTTTTGTCCTTTTGTTTCATGTCTTTGTTTATGGAGTTGTGTGTTTGTAAGTCTGCAGTCTCCTCACATGTTTTGTTTGCCTTTTGTTGGTTTGCTCCTGGACACTTGGACTTAACTTATTATTAAATATTTACGTACATGATTTTGTTGTGCTTTGTACTTTTTGCCTCCACTTTGGTCTTAGCTCTTCCAACAGCATTTGTGAGCTACAAATATATTTTGTACTAACATTGATTCTCTTCTTGTGTATTTTAAGAATCGTTTGAATGATTTTATGTTAGTAATAAAATTATCTTGTTAATTATTGTCTCTTGTTTGTGTGTTAATTGTTTCCGAATATGAAATGTTATTTCGATGCTAACATCTCTTTTCAGGGTAGAAGTGTGTGCCTTATTATACGAAATGACTTTCAGAAATTAAGTATTAAAATCTTGTGTCTATATTTTCAAAACTTTAGGTTCCTTTACTTAAACATTTTATTGATGTTAACTTTGTTTACAATGCACTAACATCAATTTTGTGTCATTAAGAATATTTAATTACTTTGGATATCAGCATATTTCATTTTTATCACAGTCAATCTTTCCTTCACATTTTATTTATGAGTAAAGCCGATTAGGGCTGCGGTAACGTGTGTTTTTTTTAGCCAGATGTGCTCGGCTACACTTTGTGTTTACTAGCCGAAGATTTTGTTTCTTTATTTTGACTGTCCCTTGTTGCAGTGTGGGCATCTGCAGTGTCAGCACGTGTTTAATACATGATCATAATGTGATTTTGTACTTGCTATCCACCTCTATACACGTGCAAGTCCCGTGGCATTCACGGGACTTTTGTTATTCCACTGTCGCTGCCATCTAGTGGCGACCTTTTAAGTTGTCAACTGCTGCCATGCTCCTCCCTTCCATCCTCCCTTCGTTAACTTCCTTGCCGTATTCAGGCACTCTTTGTCTAGCTATGATTGAGTCGTGATGTGTCGCTGTGGTTCATGCTTGTGGGTGACGTTGTTTGGAACATAGGCAGCCGATTATGTCGTTATTCTTATTTAATTTATCCACATACTATTTATAGTCATCGTAGAACTATGGTTTGTTCTTGTTTTATATTGTGAGATGATGTCTTCTTAAATCTCTCAAAGATAGTACTCGTCTGTTTATTTTCTTTCATTCGCGCCCTTTTGCCTTTTAAAACATATTTTCTAATTCTTTGTGCTCACTGTATTGCAGTGAGGGTCCAAGTGATGTAGGCTAAGATTTTAATTTTTTCACATTGCCGACGTGGCTGTTTTAATACCAACCTCTCTGGGCTGTGCACCATGGCCACTTCAGCTTCCACTGTGGGTATGCTCTGGAATCTGATCCCTGCCCTTGGTTGGAATGCTGGCACGGTTTTGCCTTTTGCCATTGGCGTGTGTATATCTCCCGATTGGCATTATTTTCCCTTAAGTATGATCCGAACTTCGTCGATCGTCAGCTATGTCTGTTATACAGCTTACCTTTTTCTAAAAGGTTTTGCGAATTTCATACTTCTGTAACAATATTTCGTGTAAATAACCTTTACTAACAGTTTAGAACATGATCCAGTTAATCATTTAGTTTTAGTGTTGCACATGCTGGACGTTTGCCATCTGTGATTCTCTTGTCACTTTCGACTGCGATGCTTGCAACACCCCTTGCAGATGCATATTCACTGCTTCTTGTAGTGTCAACTTACTTTGCATTTGCATTTTTTGCTGCATACCATGTAACACATACCGACTGCTGTTCTATCGTGAAGGAGCTCGTCTTTCAAAGACTCATACACACAAACACCAGCGAGGTTATGTGTAATGAATCCTTCCGCAATATCCCCTACAATTTGGATACGTGAATTAAAATTAAAGCTTTCAAGAATGATTTTGTAACTTCGTTTGAATATCTGTTAAATGCAAATGGTGTTTATATTAGATCCACATTTATGAAAGTTTTTCAAATGTGAGAATAATTCTGTCTACATTCTCACCCATCAAATACACGAGTAAGTATATTTTTTATTATCGTAGGACGTCTTCATTACCAGTCAGATTTAGGTAAAGCTCGAATCTCCCTTTCCACTGTGACAAACTAAATAATTCTGATGTTGTTTAACATTTGGAATAATTGTTAATTTAATAGGAGAAAAACCTTAAATCAGTGCTGTCCATCTGTGAATTTTGATGCCTGTCGCTTAGCGAAGTGTCCTTTGACACAATTGTTTGTAAAATATTTGCTAAAAATATATACTATTGTTATTTATAGGCCTATATATTTTCTGACTAAAGGAGCAGATTAGGTTGACATTGTTCTCTGCACTTCTGCAAATCTTATGGGTTCAATTTTTAACGAAAAATCACAGCACATACTCTTCTTGGACGACGTTTGAAATATTTGTGTAATATTGTGAAGTTCAGAAGGACTAGATTAGCTGGCAGTGCAGTATAATCTGTGCTCGTTGCTCTTTTGTCAGCATAGTTATGTTATATTCTTTCTCTCTCTTAATGTTGTGTAGGGATCTATTATAACTGACTAAAACACCGGCAGTTTATGTCCTTAGATACTTTGGAAACTCTGAACTGCTATCAGTCTCATGAGAGATGATATGCCATATTGCTTATCGTGCTAAATATTTAATCGCGACTTCCCGCGAATTTCCACGAATTGACCTGCGATACGCGTCCACTCTTCGGGACGGATACAGCAGAAATTTTGTTCTCCATGGTTTCCCACAAACGTCCGTGGTGGCTCCTAGAGACGCGTCCACCCTTCGCGGAGATCGCCACCGGAGTCCTTTAACTTTCGCCTTCGCGTCTACGAGGCGAACTCTACTAAGACAGCCTCCATTTTAACTTTCAGCCAATCGCATATCTCTTGGGTGATGACAACAAACCCTGACATTCCTTCGTAAAAATTTATTGCATCTTTTTAAAATTCAAACACGTTAACATTAATGTACCTTTGAACTTATTCACAAACTGTTATACAATTCAGATGAATGATTATAAAGTTAATTATAAATTGCACTGCAGGGGGGAGAGCGTAACCGCGCCTCTCGGTGCTCGAGTTTTCAGCATCCAAACTACGCATCCCTCGTCGGTTCAATAAAGCTCGCTCGCTATCACCCCATGTTTTCCAATCTCTCCCTCCCCTGCTGTGTTATCGTCAATCTGCCGTGACACAATGCCACAATCCTCGGGTCATACTGCGCCAATCCCGTACTCAAAACTAAATTAAACATTAATTACTTTAAACATAGTTTTGCAATTGAGGTACATAAAACATACAATTCTATTCATAATGAATTTTCAAACGGCTTTCTACGACTATCCTATCTCAAATTACAGTATTTACAATGTGTATGTTATTTATTTACATTTACAGGCTTTATGCCTGATTACATATACCCTCAGTGACGATATTGGCATTGATGTCAGGAGAGGAGGCTGTATCGACACCTCTGCCGCCTTAATACCCCCTCGCACTCACTTCACGTTACTTCTTTTCCCTACCTAGCGACACACATATTTACACTTCTTTGTGAGGCGTCGCATCGATTGGCCGTTTACTATAAATCTGGGACAAGGTCTCAGCTTGGGTTTTAACAAATTTCCTGAAAGAAAAATTGCACAGCATCTACACTAGCCTGTAGTCAGAAGAAGCCTCCCTTGGGTCCGAATTCGTCACAGTGTCTGGACTTCGCCCTCTATTGCGACATCCAGCAACAGCCGGTCCAGTGCTATACACTCCCGTGGAGAAAACTCTACACAAAAGCGGCCTCGACATCCTCTGTCGGTACAGGGTAAACTTTCTCCTGCGACTGCCTTACTAGTACCAAGGTTATCTACACCATACAAAAAATTATTCTCGCCAAACCTCAAATACTATACTAATTTATATAATACACACCTTAAATTTAAAGAAAATTATTTACAGTAAATCTCTGGCTTAATAAGTCGTCACACGACTACCTGTACATTCTTTTTTACAGCCTGATCGCAACCTAATGACCTCCTGTCTGACCTTATCGCGGCCCATTTCTCCATCTTTATCATGAGTTGCGCCTCAAGGCTATCTTACCTAGTTCCACCTTATCGCACGTGGGTCGCGGCGGGACTCGAACTGCATGCTTTTCCAGAATGGCGGCAAATCTTTCTCCTTACCAGTAAGCGACACTGTGCTCTCTCAGTCTGACCCTCTCCCTTTCTCTCCTTTTCCTTACAATGGCGATGTTCCACGCACGCTGATTGCTAATATCCTGCAACCCCAAATTCCTTAACACGAATGGGCTGTTACAAATTGTAAGCGATGTACGACCACAATGAATTGTGTCGTTTGTCTTATCTGTATATGTCTGATATCTGTTGCGTTTTGTCTCGTCAACTTGTTGTGTTCGTTTGTTATTTTTCTGTTCGTGTCTGTAATATACTGTGTTTATTGTTTCGTGTCATCGTTGTGTCGCATGTTATTTGGTTTTTTATTTTATTTGTTATTAATTTAATTTATTATCTGTTTGTTCCTTGTTTTTATTTGACCCGATTCCATCTTGGAATTTCGCGTTGTGTATGTATCTTGCTGACTAAGCATACTCTGCTTATTTTATGGTTTTCTTCTTTTTGTTTAGTTTTAATTGACAGTCATTCAATTTTGCAATAGAGTAGGTCCAAGAAACTGAATCTAGTCATTTTCTTCTCTACAACTTCTATTCCAGTGGATGTAACAAATTTCGGTCACAACAAGGCATATATACAAATCTCATCAATTTTTTTAAATTGTTGGGTCCTTAATTTCTTCATTATTTTGCCATAAAACAGCTGGCAAGAAAAGTTATTTTATTATAGGAGCAATAACATTGGCCACAAAACTAAAAAAAACCATGCCTATGGTCACCAAAAAGTGACTGGAACTATTAAATAAGCCTTATAGACATGAAAAACACAAGGCAATTCTCTTTATCCATTTATTCCTATTAGAAAACCATAAATCTCATTCGAAAGGGATCAATATCCAAAAATTCAGCGAATACAAACCTTGCTATAACAAAATACTACAAACTGGGTGCCTACATCTTGCGTCAAACTTATACCACAATGGGATTGGATAGTTGCCTCTTTTGAGTTTGGCTTACACTATTACAGAGAAAAAGTACTTTCATTAAAATTTTCATAGGTTAGTTTAATTTAAAATAACGAGAAAGTACGTAAGTATAATATATTTTACACCTGGCATTTTTCCATTTTGGATCATTCATAAAAAAACATTGTAAAATAAGGTAAAGTATTAACTGCACTTGCAGTACTTAAAAACAAAATACCATAAAAGATATAAGTTAAGATAAAGATATAAGATTAGATAAAAGACATATGTTCATTGTACACATGCTGAAAACCAGCCATTAGTCGCTTTTTTGAAAGTTACCTCATACGATCCAGGAAAAATAAGAAGAATTTCATCTGGAAGAAAAAGAAACAAGATGTGATATTCAACACGGTATTTGGATTCCAAGATTTTAACAAGACAGTGAACATGTACAAAACTATGATCATGGATTGCTTATCCTAGTAACCATTTTGCTTAAACAGTCTCCCTACCATTGTATGAAATACATCACAGAGTACCTGAAATGCATACAAATTTGATTAACTATTTAACATGCTATTTATACTGTGCTGCTCAATATTTTCCCAGGGGAAATGTTCCTGATGCCTCAATGACATCTGCCATGTAGCTATGGTTGTACATCATTATGTTTAATATACTTGACAAATATAATTTTTACCCAAATTCAAGATGACCTTAAATAAAAAAACAAATTTTGAACTAAATTTTTAAAGCAACTACAGTAAAGAAAATAAAATTACGATAAGTTTTAAATTATGACTCTGCACATTTAAACATAACATAGGCAGGATGTCCACGAACATTTTTCCATAACTAATAACTATTTTTTGTATCACATGAAGAAATAAACATAACATCAGTTAAAAACAGAAGTTTGCAACATTACAAGTACTTAAAGACTCAATATTAGCAAATATAAACACACAAAATAGAACCACACAAGTGTCTTGTGTCTATGTATTGTTATGCCATTTGAAAAGGCATCAACTGGGACTAAAATGTCGACTCCGTTTAAAAAATATCATTTGTCATTTTTTTTTTTTTTTTTTTTTGGCGTGGATTTCTGCCTTCAAGACACGGAGAACACTTAGAATTTGACAGCAAACTTGGATTCGTTAGCAACCCAGGATTTGATACGTCAACTTTAAAAGTGGCGAAAAATTCAGCTTGAATATATGAATTGTTTATCTGGCGAATAATTATCCACAGACTCCATGTTTTCGCGTACAACAGCAGAAATCACTGGAAGTGTCGTAACTAAAGATCAGTTTTTGTTTGTAACTGTCAGTTCTGTTTCCTAGAAGAATCTGCATTCCTAGTACAAGAGCAGCAAGCAAGTCCATTCCATAAGCTTTGTATTGTTCAATATGTATTTGCTTGGAATGTTGTTTGGTTCAAAAGCTTCTAAACGGTTTACAAATAACATGGATACTGTATTTGTGAATAATTTAGTTTTGAGGAATATGAACATAATCATACTACCCACGACTGGACAGTGAAAAAGTAATGACTGTAAAATTTATATAAAAATATTTTGATCCGAAATTGATCCATTTTACATAAAAGTATAATTTTTCACTTCTATTAAAAGGAATTATAGATTTA
>PNEQ01127281.1:0-15575 GCA_003012365.1 Medauroidea extradentata | reverse complement strand
ACCGAGAATATTGTGTTTTATTGGCGCTGATGTTACGGCGGTCGGACTAAACTCCGCCCACTTCCTTTCCGCTAAGATAAACAATTTATCAAAACGTATTTTTTATCAATTTATGAAATACTTTCTTCGCTCACAAATTTAAGAAAAGGCTCCAGCAATCTTTATTTACTTTATAAATTTAACAATAGAAAAAAGTGGGCGGAGTTTGAGTCCGACCGCCCGGAAAACAGCGCCAAAAAGTACGACATTCTCGGTAACTTGAACTACAGCCAAACAACAAGGGGGTCAAGCAAAATACATTGGTAGATAGGCGAGTGTCCAGACCTGTTCTTCTACGACCGTGCATTAACCCTACGGAAAGAGAGGTAACTCAATGCTATGAAATGGGTCCTGATTATTCCCTTCTTCTTTGCTTCGTGTGTGTTCACTAGCGCTTCATTCTAGCTACGGGAAAATATAGCAACACCAAAGGATGAGCAGTGCGCATCCGCCGTTTACCTTCGATTACAATACATCGACTTCTATCGAAGTCAAGTATTTGTATATCGATCGATTGAACATTCTCGATTGTCGTATCTGCAATCGACATGTGTTTCTGTTTTAATTTTTTTTTACGTAGTTTAGGTGTGTGTTAGGTCGTAAAAATAATTTCTTTATTTGTACATAACCATGGGAAAGTGTTTGACATTAATAGTATTGGAACTACTCGCACATAAATTATTTTTAATCACATCGTTTGCATGTAGGTTTAAATGCAAGAAAAAGACACTACTTCCTCTTCATATATACATAGTAAAAACGTAACTTATAATCATGGCAACGAAAATGAAAGCACACAGCAACTTCAAAATCACTTTTGAATTTTTACTTTCACTTAATTTTTTCCTGTGATGTAAGACAGTATTTACTATCTATACGATCAGGAAATAGTGGCTTTAACCTGCACTTACATGCAAACTTTGAAATCCAATCTCCTTGATTACTGCGCAACGATGTTTCACAATACATGAAACGTATTTTACAATCGGGAACACAACACTTATGTGACATAACTTTCAACTATTGATTAAATAAAAAATTGCTGTCCACTTCGCTCATCAAACATAACCATTCTTCACGCTATTTCACTCCGCAGCGAAAATGGCGGCCATGTGCAATAACCAGTAAAAAAAAAAACACTTGTGCCGCGATTGTGCTGCTACAATCTAGCTACGGGATATTACACGAAGCTGGAAAGCAGGACTCGTTTCCCTATATCAGTTTCACCCCCATGTTACAGATATATTAATCGATATTTTTTTTCTAAATTGTTTTTGTACTAACTTACTGAATGTTACATTTGTCAACATAATTATTAGGTTTACTTCTTCGTAATTTTGTATGACGTGTCGCATTACTTAATACTATTTTAAATTTTTTTATTATAGCGTCTTATATGCTATCGTTTTCCACACACAAATTCATTTTGTATGCAATGTTATTAATTACTATTTGTTTACTTTTTTATATTGTACGTTATTGTGTTCTGTATTTCTGCATTTGTATTATAATGGTTAAGTGTAAGAGAAGGCTAAATGCCTTAACTTCTCCATTTAAATAAAGGCGTTAAATAAATAAATCACTGCGTCATCGAGCAGCCAGTGAGCAGATAACGTCTGCTTGAATACACAGATATTCTTGGAGGCTAGCCTACACGTCAGAGAACACGTGAATTTTTCCCGTCTCTAGTTATTAGTTCAATAATGATGTAAGGTGTCTCAACATAGTATTTTAACCAGTTCTAAAACTTTTACCTTTTTTAAATTCGTAACTTTAGTTTTCATTTAAAACTGTTCAGTTCTAAAACTTTTACCTTCCTTGAAATTGGTAACTTTAATTTTCATTTAAAACGGTTCAATATATTGGTTGTTAGTAGTAGAATTATATTTTATATCGTTCACGTATTGTTTGCGTTTCTTCATAAATATGAGTTACACTATTTATGTAACATGATGCCGTAAAGTTGCTTCTACATCAATTTTTATTTTCCTTTCTAAACAAACTGGTAATGAAGCAGTCTCCAAAATAACTAAAACAAAAAAAAATTGATACTGTATGTATCTGTTAACAAGTAATAACTACCATATTTCACAGCTGAGCGGACACAACGTCAGTGAAGTAAACACTCCTCTTCTACAGTAGTTTAATGCCATGCTACAACCGGAATAACGTAATACATACCAGTAACAATGACTATTAACTCCATTTATAGTACTCGCCAAATTCAGGTAAAAAAATTAATTGTTCCAGTCACGAAAGTCGACAATAATTTTAGCTCCACTGAGTTACTTTCTTGTTTTGTTTTTAGTATATAGGCCTATATAAAATACGTGGTCTTTCATTGTTTTGATACTGTTTAGTGTCGTTGATTTAGTAGCAGTTATTTTTATTTCATATTTAAAGAAAATAAATTGTGTAGTGGATTTACAGGGCAGCATAGTAATTATCGTCAGGGACAAATTAAAAACACATGTTTCAGAAGGTATCACTACACAGAGTTAATACACTCCTGTACAGTCATATCAATATGCATAGCAAGCTTGAAAGATAAACTGTAGCCATTATTTTGAAACAGTTTCACAAATTAGACAAGGTGCATGAAGTTTATGAAATTATGTTTTATTCTTATTTTAAGGTACGGCGAATAAAAAATGTTGGCAGTACCATGTTTTATTATTAGGCACAAAAATATATTTTGTCACTTCATTAGCGTATAATTTAAAAAGAAAAGAATTGCTGATTTTTCTCGTGTCGATGTTTGTCGATTCAGAGTTAGGTTTAAACTTTCATCTACGTTAGGGAAGGGGAAAAGGCATGTTTGTGAAAATATTTAAAACGAGTTTGTTTTATTTCCAACGGTTTCTTCGATACCTACGTGCACTTGTGAACAATCCGTAAGAAAATGCGATTAGGCTAAATTTAAAAAACATGTCTAGCTGAAAGAGAAAGAGACAGAGAGAAAGTTAATGAATACACTTTGTCTTTTTACGTTTTTAATTATGTTGAAAGCCACAGGTAGTGTGTCTGGGAGGATGTGACTGCTGTAAAAAAACACCCAGCCACTCGTTCGGTGAAATGCCAGTCCTTTTCATTGAATGGAAACGAGGGCTGTATCCCCATCTGCCTTTCCAATCCTCACTTCATCCCTTTTTTCTCCCGTCAACAGACGAGGATGTAGCAGAGTTTTTTTCTCTTGGCGTGTAGTTGTGTTTAGTCGGGGTGGGGCACTAATGAAGCACGGGGGAAATGAACGCCAGATGGAAATGTTTGTGTACACTCCTGAGTCTGTTTATAGATTGTCGTTTTTCCTCTTCTTCCTTGAATCGTTCTAGCGCTACTCGCTCACTGACCTACTTTTCGAAATAAACGAGTTCTATTTACGGATTACTAGATCACTCGCTGTCTCTTTCGCATCATAATGAACGCAGTAACGAGGCATCTTTCCCGACTAACTTCATGGCACTCGAGATGTGCCTTTGTGCGAGCGAGCAGCTTTCCCTAGCGCCTTTGATGTGCTCCTGTTTATATTTGTGAACTCTCAGCCCCGCACTGACAACATTTACCGAGCCTTCTCTTTTGCCTCTTGACTGCCAGCTCGCATTTACAGTAGCGTTAATTTGTCGCTATTTACTTATACAGCCAACTCCCGATTATCCGCTCTAATGGAGGGGGCCGATGTCTCGGATAATCCAAAATCGCGTATAATCCGCTTTTACCCTTTCTTAGATCTCAGTAGAAACAAAAAAAATGTCCAATTCATTCCTGAAATAAAAGGCAGTAATTTAATACATTAGACTCTCATTTATTTGCATTAATGACTAGGGCGTATGCGCTAATAAGCTAAATACATATGTAATAAAATCATCACTGATATCGTATCTATCCAAGGAAAATTCGTTAATTCATTCATGCGCGACTTGCAGGACAATCTCGTTAATCCATTTGTGCGCGATACTAATTGTTTCGCTTGCTGGAAAATACTTAAACCTTCTCAAAAACCTTAAAATACGGTTTCGTGCATAACACGTTGATTGGTTAACATTATGCGAGTAATCACAGCGTGAATTTATAAATAACCAAAATGTTAAAAAAATTTTTTTTTAAACTATTTAAATGAAATATTTTGCGCAGATAATCCGCAAATCGGATAATCCACACACAGATAATCGGGAGTCTACTGTACTTATATCTGCGCCTCTGACTTATATTTAGGCCTATATGAGTTTTTGTGCGTTTATATTGAGATATGTTGGCACGAAAAGACCATTTTAGCAGTGTTGGAATCAGCGTTTTTTATTACGTGCTTGGGGACAGTGAAATTCCGCACTCGTTTAATTAAAGTTAAATTTTTTTTTTCAGAATTGGCATACGTTTTCTTTTACATTTATAACTTATCGGGATTTGGCTCTTTCGCTAAGCTCAACTTACAATTAACAGCTAAAAGTCGTCCTTCGAACCGCAATCTGGGATCCGCTATTTTTCTTATAATTTAGTAAAGTATCTTGTATTTTAATACAGACAGCCTTGTACAAGTGATCGATTTTGCTATATTTTTAAAAGTCAACTGCTGGTTTTCAATAATAGAGCAAATTTTACTACCAGCTGTTAACAGCGTGATCACACCCCATTTTTTTATAATGCGGCGCATTTATCAGTTGCAAACCTCGGCCGACTGTTGGAAGACAGCATTTTATAGGTTAGAACTTTGTTGGCTGTGTAATCGTAGACTCGGATTCAACTGTATTCCAACT
The DNA here is from genome assembly GCA_003012365.1 of Medauroidea extradentata. Classification (NCBI taxonomy): domain Eukaryota; kingdom Metazoa; phylum Arthropoda; class Insecta; order Phasmatodea; family Phasmatidae; genus Medauroidea; species Medauroidea extradentata. The sequence goes on along the minus strand of PNEQ01127281.1, from coordinate 10,785 downwards.
AAGACATTTGCCAACAGACGTAAAACCTGTCAAATTTGCTGCAGAGTTTAAGCGAGGCGTCGCTGAAGCATCCCGCCTCTCTCCCAGCCAGTAAAGTTAGGTGAATGACAGGCGGAAACCAGCATGACGGGATGGTTTGAGATTGAGTTTATCGCCGATTCGTAGTACCTGGTTACTACATCAGGGTTGCTACAGGTCTGGAAAACAAGGCAAACCTAGACAAGTCAGGGAAATTGCTTCTGGTGACTGAAAATTCTAAATTGTAGACCAAACTTTAGGCTTAGCAATAGGAGTTTACAATCTTTAGCGGTCGTTGTCTAGTAAACTAGCTTAACTTCTGGGCTGGAGTAGCGTCTTCATGGCTGCATGCTTAGCGATTGACTTTTGGACAATTGCACAACCATTCACTGTATGAAAATGTTATCTTAGCAATTAATTTTAAAAACAGTTCCAGTCAATTATAACGTATTACAGTTCTCTGGATTGTGGTAACCGAGTGCATCAAACGCAAGTAAATGTCTGTAGTACATATATAGAAAAAGTTGTTTTGAAACAGTCGTGCAAATTTAATTAATTTCAACATATTAAGTTAAATTATCGTGATTTTTAATTCTACAAAAGATACTGGAAATTCATGATTTTTATCTGGAAAACCTGGAAAAGTAAGGGAAATTTTATCTAGAAATTCTGTAGCAGCGCTGTACATACATTCCTTCAACAAGGCTTGTGAGCGTACGATTTTTTTAAATAAACACTGGTTTCATTTTAGTAGCGATCTCTTGGGTCCGGTAGGAAACAGCAAACATATGTTTTCTCTTGAGTTCTTTTCCATTTAATCTCGTCACCATAATAGATTCATCATTGTATGATGTTGTTGACTCGTGAAACTTGTTTGGTAGATCAAACCGCGCAGTTCTGTTTTGCAAAGTGATTGTCTGTTGGACTAGGTTCATTTATCCTGAAGACCATTTATAACATGAGCAATGTACGCTGCTTTCTATTCAAGATAACGTGTGTCGCTGCTAATTGGGATTGTGTTGTATGACGACCTAGAGAACGTGGGTGAGAAAGAGAGAGAAGATTGATTTGCGAGGACAGCAGGTAGCGCCAAGTGTAGGTGAAACAGCCAGGTCATGCTTATTGCCAGCCACTGACGTACATGGAGTTGCGGTAATGGTTACGGAACGCGGTTATGGCAGGGCGGAAAGACTAACAGGACGCCCGGACTGCGGTGTTCTTTATTTTACATTTTAATTACGTCGTTAGTATGCATTCAGGTGCCTCGCCTGACCTCTCTGTGTAGCGGTGGACGACAAAAAGCCCCGCGCCCAGTCATGGAACTTACTGTCGGGCCTCGGTAGCGCCTAATTTTATTTAAAACATTTTTTTTGTAGTTGTTGCAGCCACTGTGTCAAATAACTTTGCCACAGACGAAAAAAAATGAATTGCATCCGCGCGTCTCTAAGATAAAATCCATGAAACACAATGATACTGATACCCTTGGCGCAGACAGGTTCGGTCAGAATGGAGGACTTACCCAATTAAGTAAAAATACGATAAATTAAATTCCATAATTTGTTTATAAATATTATCAATTAGACTGCCGCATAAAACGGCGTTCCCTCAGTTCACAATCGTTTGATGTTTACTTCAAATATTGACAGTTCTAAGTTTACTTTATACTACACAGCGAAATGTTCAAATAGTCGCATTATTGGCACTTTCAAATTGCGTCAGTCATCCTCGAGTTTCTTATCAAACCAATAGTAGTGTTTCTGTAAGTTCAGGTTATAACCTCGCCCGTCACACACACGAATGTTACCGTGGCTGTAGTCAATGTCTCTACATCGATGCCTTCCTCGCCCAGACTAGACGCCAATCTCAGCTCAATTTGCCGCCGTCTGCCGTATTTCTTCTCCTGAGCTGCCTCACTTACAAATAACTATCCACTGTCCACGTGTCCAAGTGCCGCATCCGAGGGTTCCTGTTGCCAGAACTAGTTCCCGTACCAGTTTTCGAGGCCGCGCGCAACAGAAGTCTCTTGCAAGATGTTTTTCTGTAAACTAAATAAATATAATTATTGTATGCGGAGGCTACCGGAGATCGTACCCAAAATGCAGATGTTAATAAATGAGAACCTGTAGTCAGTCTGCGTACTCTGAAGGATGACATGAAAATAATGAGGCTCTACGGTGGAGAAACGCCGGATTGAGAAGGACGGGGGAAACATGGAGCCGAGGGACTTATTTCGGTATAGTATGAAGTAAAGGCCAACGCATGTTTCTAGTTTTGCACTTTACGGATTCAGGTATTATCATCGGAGTTACAGTAGTCTTAAAAGCAATTTTGAGAGGCCCGAAAATCATGTTTCTAACAAGCGTGTTGGATTTTTTTAATTGAAGCGTATTTCCAAGTGTGCACTCTTTTCGTAGATAACCGCGATTGGAATACGTTAAGCGGTTTAGCGTAAAAAAGAATACGCGTGACACACTGCAGCGCCGTCCATGCGCCAGTCGAGGACTTCTCGTACGAAGGGTGTGGCATTGCAGAATGTGCGACCAGTCGCTGTCTCGTAGCTGCTATTATGCAAATGTCGCACTAGTTATTGTTTTAAATCATATAAAATGAGAACAGCCAACTTCAGTGACCACCGATTTGATTTATGCGCTTTTATTGAATGAGTCGTTAATTATCACAGGTAAAAATATAACCAACTACTGTATGTGTTGTATAGAGTGAGACGATGATGTAGCCCACTAGAGCGAACAAAGTATTTTGTTCTCTAGACACATTACGAAACGGTACAGAACCAATTTTGTTGACCTAACAAAATAATAAGTAGTTTAGTGGATTAAATACTTGATACTTGTCAAAATATTTTTTTTGTTAACGAAACCAAAATTTGTTAAACAATATACAAACGTATATTTTGTTGCCCCAAACAAACTGTTATATTTGTGCCATTGCCTTTGTACGCTTTGACGGCTCAATAGTAATTTCCGTGACAAGCAGGAAAACAAAAGTATTTTTAAATACATATTCTAATAGTCAAACAAACTGAAGTCTAAACTATTAAAAAAAAAAAAAAACAAGTGAAACTGAAAAACATTGTACTAGGTACTTAACTTTTTTTCTTGATAAACTGATGGATTAAAAAAATGTTATCGCGCATCTAACGAGATTTTCGTCTCTATCGGGACACAATTGTTTTTATTTCAGAACGAAAATATGAGCAGTTAAACTAATATTTATGTGTGAGAGTTATATCTTATATTTAGGACAACTAGGCTAAATAAACATAACAAAGTAGTTTTCCAGTAACCAAATATTTAGCTGGCTCTTTACTTGATTGATTAAAGAAATTTTACTTTGTTTAGTATAAAATGTTTCTGTGCATACGGCTAGTTTTAATATTCGCTACCAAAATTACTAATCTAATGCCGTTACAGCTAAAGAGTTTTCCAAGATTTATTTCAGAAGTTACTGTGTAACTATTTGCTGTAGGAACGAAATTGGTTTTCAGCGTATATTTAGTTCTACCACGTGTTTGCACTATATCGACTTTCGTTTACCAGTGTTTCTTTAGCTTCTACTATTACAGTGACCGTTCTATTTATTACAGACATCCGAGAAGAGGGGAAGAATTGCGAACAAAACTCGCATGTACACTATTTTCACATGTAGGTCAACAGTTGAAAACATATTCGCAATGCTAACGCCAGTACCTCAATAACTAGAAACGAAGTAATTCATTCCATTGGATGCCATGAGTAATAAAATAAATAAACGAATGAAGAGTTCCATTTGTTCACACATTTTCTATTCCCTTCCTGTCAGGTTTAACTTGTTATATGTCAGCTCTTGTTGAGCCAGTCGGAGACAATTTTCAGCGCTCCAATCACAGGCAAACACAATTATATGTACTAACGTACTGTTTTTTTTTGTTTTTAAGTTTTTTATAAAGATATCGTGTTTTTATTGCTATTGATGATAGTAATTATTCAAAACCCGTGTAAAGAGTGAACATAGTAAGTTGCAATATTCTGAGAAGCGGAAAAAAAAACTATATATATATATATATATATATATATATATATATATATATATATATATATATATATATATATATATATATGTGTGTGTGTGTGTGTGTGTGTTTAAACATTTGCAGGCCATGTAAATAAAAGCAGGTGGGAATGTTTATTTTAACATGTGCCAGAAATATACAAACTGGTCGGAAAAATAAATTAAACGGTTAATTTTTTAGTGCTGACTTGAACCCGAACCGCCTATCCTGTATGTTCTGTGCCGAAACGTGCCTTGGTTGGTGATCTCCCACGGCGTGAGCAGATGGTCGCCTGGTGGGAGCATGCTGTTTTTTTTAGACTGCTGTGTGAAACTGCAACATCTTGGCGCGACCTCGTTCCAGCTTACTGCTTGGCTTGCGGCGCATGTTCGTCCCTGCGAGGCCGTCTACACCTTGTATCTGAACTGCATCTTGTCTGGGAGCCTTTCACCAAGGGGCTCGTTGATACTTTAGTCTACGTGCATGCCATCAGGAAGAATATAGACATTAAATTCTTGCTGCTGCACTGGCAGTGTCCCCCCCCCCCTGACTTACGCCTAGTACATTCGGGTATTTTTCTTGTACAAGGTAAGCACCTTGTTCACTTCGACTTTGTAGCGAACTTGTATCGTGCGAATGGTACCGATCCTACTATTGGCTGGCATACGAAGACTTGTATAACCGTTCTGTGTTCTGTGATCTTTCTTAAACTATTTTATGTCCGTGTCGTCCTTTTTATTGTTTTAGCGAAATAGCTTACAAAGCCGAAATATTTTAAAATAAGTGTTGCCTAGCTGGACAAAATAAGTTGTTGAAGGAATATTGCAGGATCTTGCATCATGTCACTTAACCAGGATAGGCTGTTATCTACTGCCATCAATATTAAATTTTTTACATTGTATATTTATTTTTGCCGCATACACAATGAATTAATATTGCGCAAATTACCCCCAAACGCAACTTAAAAATCGGCATTCAACACATTAATAGTGTACACCTTCTTGTACAAGACAGTTACCAAATTTATGTTTCTGCTGCAACCTTAGAGTGGACAGAGTATAGTGTTCCCATTCTCGTGCACCATTGCTGCTCCCTTTCATGTACCAGACAGGTGCCCTTGTCTACTACTAGACTTGATTTTACTGTCCGGAGTTGACGAGGGGGCGAGGATGTGTAGTGCAGACTGGAGGGAGGTTATACTCTCTACCTTCAGCAAATTTAGACTGTCCTGAGGGCACTTATCTGTTCCTATAATGTAATCTTAGTCACACTGCACTGCAAGACAAAACTGACTGCACATGTGATGGAATGGATACCTCGTGTTTATTTTACTACTGAAAATGTCGACTGACGTTGCCTTAATCGCGTGTAATGTATAAAAGGAAGCTCCCTCAGAAAATTCAAAATTTACTGAAGTTTTAGGAGACAGAATATACGTAAGCGTACTGGAAATTCACCGCCCTCCTCATTTCACACTACCGGTACTAAAATATTAGTCTGAAAGATTTTTGTTTCATCCGAAGCACACATCTACCTACGCGACTATTGTGTTAGAGCATATACTTATTTAACTATTTAGTCTTTAAATATTCTTAAAAATTGAAACCACGCTTCGTTAACCTGGTTTACTAACTACTTTGCATAGAGTTTGTAAGTAACATTTTATAGGCAAACAATTTTATTTGTTCGAATTTTGTTTCCAAGCGAATCAACTTTCGAAAAACCATGCTTGATTGTGTGTGTGTATATGTATATATAGCAAAAAATATAGTAATACAATATATATATATATATATATATATATATATATATAAAGCCAAAAAATATAGTAATACACAGACACACACACTTGTCCATTTTGCGGCTTCGCCCGCGTGTGTTATAGAAAAGAGTAACTAACTTTTAATTTATTAATTGATGGTATTACTAAATTTTTTTGAATATCTTTAAAACAACAAATACAAACAGCTTTATTCAGTCCAATTCGCTGAGCGTACTTTAATTGCAAAACATCTTTGTTTTTAATTCATCTTTATCTTAATATATAAAATGAAGTGTCCTGACACACACTCTCACTCACTCACTCACTCACTCACTCACTCGCTCACAGACCAAACCGCTGGACCTAGAACCATGAAATTTTGAAAGAAGCTTCCCCTTGGCTCGTAGGCACCCACTAGGAATGGATTTTTCGAAATTCGATAATTAAGAGGGTGAAAGACTTTAAATGTGTTTCCGATTAACTATCGATATCTATTGAATCCTTCGGGATAGAGAGTTGGTATTCACTTCAAAATGTTGCTTACGTAAATACCCAAAAAGTAGTTTTAGTTTTTTTTTTAAATTCGACCCCCACGCAGTAAAAACCGGCAAAATATGTTATTTATGAACCGTCTATATTACTAAAACAAAATAGACTATTGTCGTAAGTTTTACTTCAATTGGTTACGTATACAAATATCTATGACAGGACTCGAAGACGTTTCGAATTTTTTTAATTAAGGGGGTGAAATATGTTCTCGATTATTCCTCTATATCTATCGAACCAATCGGGATATTGAAGTGCTCTTTGCTTTAGATTGATGTTTTTGTAAATATCCCATATGCCATTAAATATATTATCCGAAATCGGCCCCAAAGAGGTTAAAAAAAGGGTAAAATGTACTTTCGATTCACAATCGATAACTTATATAGATTCCATTGATTTTTATATAGCGACGTGATTTTTTTAAAGATTGATGCTTACTCAAATACCTGAAAAGTAATTTCAGGAATTTTTGAAATTCCCCACCTAAGGACTTGAAAAGGGGTGAAAAATGATGAAATGTGTTTTTAATTAGTCGTCGATATATCTTGAACCCAACGGGCTATTGTCGTGTTCTTCACATCCAAGAGGCACCAGTTAAGTAGTTTAAAACGTGATTTAAGGGTTTTTCGATATTCACTCTCTTAGGTGACAAGACCTGTAATGTGTTTTAGATAAATCCTCGATATCTATCGAACCCATCGAGATATATGGTTAAATTTTGTTTCAGGTTGATGATTTACAAAAATAATCGCAAAACAGTTTTCAAATTTTTCGAAATTCGAACTTTCATTACTGTGCAGGGGTCATTCGTGTTTTTTAATATATGATCGATTTTGATTCGACTGAACGGGCTACCGTCATGATTGGCACTTAAATGGAAAACTTATACAAATGTCTAAGATGTGAAATTAAAATATTTTGAAATCCTACACCCAAAAGGGTGAAAAAGCGCAAACATTGTTTTCCATCAACCCATGATATCTATCTAAACAGTAGAGATATTGAGGTTTTTTTTCGCGTCAGAGTGATGCTTACATAAGTATTAAAAAAATTATATGTAAGTTTTTTTTTTTTACTTTATGAGATTACTTGATTATTAAGAATAAAACTAAGGGCCGAAACTATAGACCTCTTTCGAATGACAACCAACTGCTCACCAATGCTTTCTCTATGGGGATAGCAGTTGGTTGTCATTCGAAAGCCGTTTATAGATACAGCCCTAAGTTTGTGAACTTTCAAAGCAGACGGTTGGGAAAGCAAGTACGACCAGCGAGAAATAAATTATACAGGAGTTCTCGCTACAAAAACATATCGATACGCGGTATTGTGCGATCTCTATGAGCCCAGGACTTGAATATTTAATTTTTCAAATTATATTTGTTTTCATGAATTCTTTCGACGTTACGTGACGCAGTTTTTTGTAGCTCAGGCCTACACTCCGGGAGGTTCTGGGCTCGAATTCCGTTAAAAGCTGCGTGCGAACGTTCAATTATGACACACAATAACTGCAAAGCAGATCGAATTATTGCAATTTGAATGTAGGCCTAGTAGTTTAAAAGGGGTGAAATGGGTTATGCAGCTCACTTTCCACTTAGGTCCCTCACAACACCAGCTCACATAATATATTATCTGACTAATCCCAAGGTTGGGGCATCTAATTCGTTTCCGCGAAACTTTTTCCCACCAAAACTTTCTAATGTCATTAAACTTCAAGTAAATGTTTTGAAAATATGTTATAGAGAGCACCGTCACCTATGGTTATGCACAGGCTAAATCATACGTTTTTCGTTCGATTAACATCTTACATTTAGGTCCGGTTTCTCAATGTCTGATTTTCTTCTGATTATCTTCCGATTAAAATTTAACCAATGGTTAGCAACAATATCTGTTTCTGAAGTACTGATTAAGATTAATCAATGGGTTAGCAGTCGGTAACCATTGGTTATCTTAATCATAAGAAGAGGTATTGATTACAGATTTAAACAGGACTTTTAAAACAAACAATAATATAAACAGTGACAATTTTTTTTAGGTTATGATGACACGTTATTTAAATTTATTGTTTGAAGATGATGATGATGAATATTTAGTAGAGTTCATAAACAGGCCAAGACTTTATCGGGAACGCCCAAATGACATGTAAATAGACGACCAAGAATTTTTTATGAGATTTCGCCTGGGTAAAAAAACTGCCCTAGTACTACCATAAAAAATTGAAGGACAGCTGGAAGAGACCACAGACCGGTGTGTACTTATTTATTGCATGTTTTATTTAGATCCCATAAACTTTAATACGTTCAGGTAAGAATTATTCTTTTGTATGTTATGTGAAAACATAGTGTGGTTATGTCACATGCCTTTGTATGATGTGTCTATAATCCCATACATTATTTTGCATAATTGGTTAGAACTCTTTGTTATATATGTTACACACATTTGTACGTTGTACTACATATCTTGTGTAATGGTATTTAAATATATATTTTTATTTCTTCGGGAAAATAAAACATGCGGTGATTAAGGAATCTGGATTGAAAAGTTCTTAGTATAAATTTGTAGATTATATTACATGTTTTTATATACTTTTGTTTATTATAACACCTATTGTAGGTTATGTTATATTTACCTAATTTTGTAGGTTATGTTACACATATGGGTTCCTAGATTAATTAAATTCTATTTCGATTTTCTTCCATGCATCTTCTTTATGCTTCCAATTTACAGCGTCAGTTTATTTATTTATTTTTTGTATTCTATGATGCGGGCGTATTTTCCAGCAAGAGAAAGTATAATTTCTGTTTCCACAGAAACAAAATTTTCGGCACGCGGCCGCTTATTTTCGTCCATTATGTAGACAAACACTGCTAACCAGCACAAATAAATTTCCAAATAAAACACTTCCCTGCAGCCAATCAGAAGCTGTTAATTCATTGCATGGTTGCCACATTTAACTTAACCGGTACTTAGCTAAACATAAGATTAAAGTAAGTTGAGAAACCCTTCAGATTTAATCACCACTTAATCAATAGGTTAAATATAATCATAAGATTATCTAACCAATGCTTTATTCAGACATTGAGAAACCGGCCCTTAATAGTCTATAACTACCCCACAACGTCAACGTTGCAGTGATATAAATAAGGCCCAGGTGAAGTCGCTGTTAGTGGCAGGGACAAACTTAAGACTGCTTTTCGCGTGGTCAGCTATAGCTACTTATTCTGCTGCAGAGTTAGCTCAACTTGAAGCTTTGTCATTCTAAAACACTTGATGACTGGCGTACCAATCTGGTATACAAAAATGTTTTTTACTATCAGTTATGATTAATACTCGCGAGCAAAGCCGCGGGGGACTGCTAGTTTCTCTATAAAATAGCTGCCCGGCTGCGGCTTTGCTCGCGTGAAATTATATAATGTAAACAGTAACTCTGGATACATGTTTTGAAGGCATTTAACAGCTAGCGTACTCAATAACAGCGAACTATAAATTGTCTTAGCTCAGTGTAAAAGGCGCGCGCAATATACTCGTATGATGTCATAGTAATTCCCATCGCAAAGTCTTGCACGGGATACGAACCCGTAATCCCACCCCTCCCACTCCACAAACTTTATATAATACTTGAGTGAAAGCTTAAAGGCAGGCCGTGATAATTCTTTCGTATGTACAGGCTACAGTCTAAAGAGGTTTTATTTATGTGTAGATTGGCAAAAAGAAACAACTGTTGAATTATTTATCCATGATCATTCTCGTTTTTCTTGAGACTGTAACATTTTACCGCTTAACACATCCTTAATGTTCGAATTTCATAAAATCCTTAATTTGATTTGTAGATATTTACATAAGCTTCATTCTTATCAAAACACTAGCAGTCCCCCGCGGCTTTGCTCGCGAGTATTATACGTAACTGATAATATTTACTTTAATTGAAAAACATCTTTGTACACAAGATTGGTACTTCAGTCGTCAAGTGTTAGAATGTCCAAGCGGCTAGTTGAACTAATTCTGCAGAAGGATAAGTAGCTATAGCTGTCCACGCGAAAATCAGTCTTAAGTTTATCCCTGCCACTAACAGCGACTTCGCCTGGGCCGTATTTATAAAACTGCCAATTTGACGTTCTATGGTAGTTACAGACATCTAAGGTAAGAGGTTAATCGAATGAGAAACATCTGTTTACCCTGTGCACAACCATTGGTGACGGTGCCCTCAATTATATGTTGTCAAAATATTCACTTTATCTTTATTGACATTACAAAGTTTCAGAGAGTTAAGGTTTCGCGGAAACGTATTTGGTGCCCCAAACCTGAGATTAGTGAGACGATATATCGTCGGTTTACTGCCAAAAGTGACAATGTCAAAATGAGATAAAATTATAAAAATGCTAGGAATATGTATATGTTGTTCACGAACAATTGC
>PNEQ01127280.1:0-15576 GCA_003012365.1 Medauroidea extradentata | reverse complement strand
TTATAGTGATTAATTAATTGATGGTAGACTTTTCTTGTGCTTTAATTGTCAAAGTTAATTAACGTGTCTGTGACACAGGAGTAATTGTGTGCATAACTAATTGTGTTGTGAGAGTTCTAGTTGTTTACTGTTTTGTGTATTTCGTAGCTTTGTGAGCTATTAAATCCAGTACTTAATTTAACTCTTTTATTTGTAATTAGTTCCCTTCTACTACATCTGCTGGAAGTGTTCTTCTACTAATTTCATTTTGCTATTCAAGAGGTAATGAAAACAATATAAATAACAAGAAAAATAATTAGGGAACGTGTCTTATTATAGAAGAATAATATACATTTCATACTTCAGTGTAAATTAATGACAACTTGCAGAGTTCTTCCTCTTACTTAGACGACAGGGTAGTCATGAAGCATTTCGCAACATACAAAATCATATGCCCTCGTTTCGGTGGCACAATTTCGTGGTCAGCACGGACGGTCAATAAAAGAGCGACTGTATCTCGCGGACTCCCAAATTCACCATGATAGGTGACTCTTAGGTGCGCTGCGTGTTTGCCTAGGTACACAGGCGTTACAGTTGTTTAACAGCCGATCATACCCGAAGTAGACTTGAACTTTTACAACCGTTCATTTATTCTGAATTTCACTGTACATGTTTGGCTGAAAGTTTTATTATGCATTACTAGTATTCATACTAATTTCTTGTAAATTTTTGCCATGCATTTTGACGGTTTGATTAACTATAAATAAAATTATTTTATTTCAAACTCAAATTATTTTATTTAAAATTCACATAATAAAGTCAATTTTCATAAATAATGTACATCCTCACACACATGCACGGAAATTGTTTGCATATCGTACATTTGTTCCACTACTGGTGAAACACAAAATGTGTCACTTTGCTCTGTGAGGTGAGCGGGTCATTGTGGTTGTGAGCTGTGCTTATTATATGTACGATTTGTTTTGCACTTATTGATTACTTTAAGTCAACACCGCACTTGTTTAGCAAAGTCAATGCTGAGGTTGACGACCGTTTCAGCAACAGCTGTTGCCACAGTCAATACTCAGGTTCCCCGTGAGCGCAAATATGATGGGGTCAAATGCTGCTTTATATACAGCAAGACCAACCATTTAGCAAATAAGTGTTTCTGTAACAAGAATGTTTCTAAACATAAATTTGCTCTTGATTCTCAAAATCCAATGCAGACAAAATTCCTTCCCCACATATCTGGCAATGTAGATGGAACTCAGGTATGTAATGTCCATGTGTTGGACACGTGGGTGCACATGGTCATGCTAGATTACAGTGTAATAAGACTTTAAAACCAAGTAATTAGCATAGCATTTTCAAACATAGAATAAGTGTTTTACATACTGTTAATGTGAAAATTTGGTGTGATTCTGTTTCTGCGCTTATTGACACTAGTGTATTGTAATCAGCTGTTACGCAAGTGCCCTGTGAGTGCCTTTAAAATTGAACAAGTTGAACATGAACAAATTAATGTTGGTCTTATAAATGGAGATAGTGTGTAACCCCACCGCACTCGTAAGAGCGGAGTTACTTTATTTAAATTAATTGATTAATCAATGTAGGCTTTGATTAAATCTATCCCGTGCCAGAAATTGCCTCGACTAGCCCAGCAGGTTTGATTTACTCCTGATCACAAGTCAATCAAAGTCAGTAAGTGACCAACCACTCAACACTTACTTTACGAGAGTCTATATGGGTACAAACTACCAAGTGAAACGAGTGCTATTTCTTTATATGGCAACACACTCCACACGGTCGTAAACGCCCTTATTCGCGGCAGGAATCGCACAACGACCTCCCGCACCGCACTCAGGCCACTGAGTCAGCTTCTTGGCCTGCGAATTGCGATTAAATCGGCGGACGTCTAATCGCCTTTGCCCGACAATTAAATGTAATCAAACGCGTATGTAAGGCTCTTGGTAACGCACCCCTGGTGGCCTACCGAAACGCGGACCCGCGGGACACGAACACCCGCATCCGTCCGCGGCTAAGTCCTAGACTCGTCTCTCTCTCGGCACCGCTGCCGGCACGCACGCCAAGCGACGATTTCAGACGCGGCTCCTCCCAGCCAATCAGGAGCTTTGTTTCAAATCCCCGGCCTTCCGGTATTGCTCCGAATTCGGGCGATTACGACCATATTTCGTGGTGATTTTATTTCCATAAATCACAGCTTACATTTATATAATATTGACATCATTCTTTATTACAGTTAACTGTAATTATTGCAAAACATATACAAATACTTAAAATTTAAATTAAACTGTTGGGAGAGTTGGTCGTTGGTTAGCTCTCCTCGCCCCCAACCACTGGTAACCGTGGCCAGGCGGCAGGAGGGGTCGACCGGCACTTTGTCACTGTCGACGGCTACACAGCCCAGAGTACTTACAGATGTGTGGGCGACTACCCTGGCTCTCATCTCATCATCTCCCCAGTCTAACATATAAAATATACATTAACTCTCCCTGATCATCCTATTATCATCCCTATCACATAATACTATTTACACAGAGTACAACAAAACTTGAACCAACTCTGTACTACAATTCTAGCCTGTTTTATTATTGCCGTGATTGCCACCGCTTAATACTAAGAACATCTGACACTTAATTCTAATGGACAGTCTCTAATGATATTTACACAAATTATCCCTTCAATATGTACATTTAATGTATATCGGGCTATGCCCATGACAAGTGTTACTGGGAGGGCACGTGCAATTATGTCATTTAAGATAGGTAATTTTCTTTGGAGATATTCCTTGTTGGTTATTCCATAGTTGGCCTTTCAAATAATCATTGATATTGAATACTTGGCATATTCTGGTGCCAGTGTAAATATCAAGGCAGGTGTATTGAGTTTTTGTGTTTTCTAAAGAAATTGTTATGTTGCACGACTTTGAGAAAGCACATTGTCTCACCAGATTGAATGACAAGAAATCAAAATTGTGTTTTGAATTACCCAATGTAATTTCTGCTCGTATCGGTAGATGTAATGCCGAACCATACCAGATAAATTTAATGTGGAGGGAACATTTGTACGAATTTTCCATGCGTTTCACCAGTGCGTCCTTTCGTAATGATGCTAAACTAGTACTTGTGTTTATTACTCCGGGTTGTATGAGTGGAATCGTATTCCATTTGGCATTTATTTTGGTGTTCAGACATTGTCTTCGGGTGTTAGGAAAGGTGCTTCGCACTTTTCATCCTACGTTCGTTCGACTTAATAAATAACCAGCGTATAGAAGAATACCCTGTGCAAATACGAGATTTACTTGCGTTTCGAGATGCGTACCTTGTGTTGATTACCGAGAAAATCACGTGTGCTAAAGACCGTACGAGAATCCTTGGCTTTGTTGTTACTGACAGCAAGACGTCGTTGGACCCTGAAAGAATAAACCCAGTGCTATCATTCCCTCCCCCTAAAATGTAAGGGTATTCCGTAAATGTGTAGGCATAGTTGAATATTAAGCCAAATTTATTCCTAATCTGGCAGAAATTTTGGCTTCTTTTCATGACTTTAAGTGAAAAAATTGTCAGTTTAATTGGGGACCTAATCAGATCCGCAATTTTAAAGAGGTAAAAAAAGACTTACGTCTCCTATTTTACAGCTTCCTTTGTTTACTCAGAAGTTCGTCCTTCCCATAGACGCTAGTGCTAGGATTTTAGGTGAAGTTCTTCGGCAGTGTATCGCTGACAAGTTATTGTTGTTTGCATACGCGAGCCATTTGTTAACCGAGACTGAGCAGGGGTATTCTACATATGAACGCGAAGCTTGTGTGTGGGCATGTGAGAAATTTTTTGGAATTAAAATATTTTGAACTTTGTTCTGACAACCAAGCTTTGTCTTGGGTTTGAAAATATAAAAAACCGCTTGGTAAATTGGGTTGATAGGTTGAGTATTTGTCAAGATTCTGCTTTATTTCTGTACATGTTAAAGGTTCTGAAATCTGCGTTGCAGACACACTTCTTAGGATGTATGATATAGAAGAATTCTTTCCTATTGTAAATAACAATGAAAGTCATTTTGCGGATGTGAATGATCTCTCTCTAATTTAAATCTTTTGCAGCGGATTCGTGAAACTAATACGAATTTGCTTAGTTGACAGTCTTTAGATCTGGAATGTGTATGAAATTTAGAAGAAATAAAGAATAATAATTTCCCAAGTTTTGTTATTAGTAAAGGGTTGGTAAGAAAAAAGTCGCGCTCTAGTAAGTTTTTACCTGTTGTTCCTGATGTTAGGAATATGATTTTTTGATAATATCACAGTACTCATTTTGGAGCTCATTTTGGTCAGGAAAAGACTGTACGAAGTATTGTGTCTACTTTTTTGACCATTTATGAAGGATGATATCCGTGAGCGTGTTCGTTGCTGTATTGTCTTCCAACAATATAAAGCACATAACATTAAGGATTTAGGTCAGTTTGCCAGTGTGCCGCCAAAATTCGTATGGACAAAAGTTTACATTGATTGTTTCGCATCACTTCCCCACTCGAAAAAGGGAAATAATTCATTGTTTATTATGGTCAACGCTTCTCCGAAATATGTCTCGGTGTTTCCCACGAGTGACTAAACGGCGACCACTATTGTTAAAATTTTGTCTGCAAGAGTGTTTCCATTTTTTGGTCGCCTGTTAATGTAATTAGTGATAATGCATACAACTTCTTCCTTCAAATATCATGATGTGCTGCTGCGAGTGGGGTAAACAGTGTTCAGGAGAGATAGTTTGAAAATATACATCAAGGCCTGCCTGAAAAAAAAAAACCTCTGATGATTCACAAGACCTAGGAAAGTCGTCAATTAGTTTACTGGCTCCACTATTGAGTACTACTACGTTCACAAAGATCGAGGGACCTGTGGACTGTGCAAACGGTATTTAGCATGCACCAGACACAGTTTGTACAAAGAGTAAAATTGCTAAACTCTTGCGTGAAAATTAATAACTTCACGATAATGCAGTAGTGAAGTATGACGCTGCAAATGAGGCTTGCAAGGAAATGTAATTGATAATGTTTATCCTATAAAAGACAACGGCTATACGAAGTTAATACAATTTGATAGAGTAATAGCATAAGATGGAGGTGACAAAAACATTGCTGATGAAGATCCTGATGGAGACTATGTGGACACTCTCATGGATCTCTATAGTGAAGTGAAAAGTGAAAACGAGGGGAGATACAAAGATGACGGAAGACCAACATACTGGTTATTAATTTTTCCCATGAGCCTAATGTACTGGTGTACAGACTCAGACGCTGATCTTTATGTACAACGTTGGAGAATATTCCCTCATATGTAAAATATATTGGATCATGCAAAAACTGAAAAAAGAAAAAAAAAGCTGCATTTAATTGAAAATATGAGTATTTACTTTAACTGTCTATGTAACTTAAAAAGTATGCAGGATGAGTAGGGAGGAAAGGGAAATATTCTAGGATGTAATAGTACTGGTTGTGATCAAAAATGTTCAGATGAACATGGGTTAAATATGTTACTTACAGTTGTCGAAATAGTCCCGTTTGAATAAATAAACACTTATAACCTATCAAATTAATCAAATTGTTTTATTTGCTTTAATGTCCTAGTTTCAGTGACAAAGAGATTGTAATAAAAAATCCACATTAATTAGTATTTTTATGATGTATTTTTTTGAAAAAATTAAACAAATTTTTATTTTCAACAAATTTTAATTTAACATACATTTCCATAGCAGAAATAACAGGATCCACTTAACCTTTGTTTTCATGTCGTGTTGTTCTTTGGTCCAATTACATGATTTAACAGTAAATTCTTAAACATTCCACCATCGGTTTCAATGCATTTATCAACTCGCTGAAGAATATGACGTGTTGCCCGTCGATGATCATCACGACGTTCCTCTATGCCAGCAAAAGCAACATTATGCGAGCAAGCACTTAGTATCGTGTCTTAACTTTATGTCTGTAGAATTCACCCTTCCCCTAACCCTATAAATAATAATCTAAGTGTTGAGGTCGGGAGACCTTGGCGGCTAGGGAAGGTACTACCACGACCAATCCACCGATTAGGAAATGTGATATTCATATGCTCCCTCCTATAATTGCAATAATGAGCGGCTCCGTCATTCTAGAAGTACAAAACAAGACGTGTAGCGTAAGAAACGTCATTGAGTATTTCAGGTAATGTATGTGGCAAAAAGGGGCAGGTATCTTGCCCCATTCATATGATCTTCTTAAACAACGGGGCTTATCAGCCGGTCAGCCAATATACTACACACATAGGTATTAATTAAGAAACGCACTTGAACATTTGTATCTACAATACCATGGGGGTTTTGCTCCTATGTGCTCCCTAAGTGATTGTTATGTGTTTTGGAGATTCCACTACAGGTAAATGTAGCTTCATACGTGAAGAGTATTACTGGCACCAAATGATGATTGTTTTGAAATCGGTTACAAAATTGTATACGTTGGGCAGTGCCTCTTACGTGAAGATTTTGTACACGCCTTAGGTGAAACGGGTACAATGGTTCATGATACAGTAATAAACATGCACGTGTTTGTGAAACATTGCGCCATGCAGCAATACGCCGAGTGCTAGTAGTAGGGCTGTGCTGAACATCGCAGATAAAGTTATCATCTTCATCCACGTGCCGGTCAAGTCCTCGTTCCGATCGCACATGAGCACTTTGAAGCGAACCATTCTCCCGCAATGTCTGGAAAACATTCTTTGTTGGTCAGGTATTCTCCGCCTAGGAAAGCGGTGGTGATTCTCTTCTACGGCTGCAGTGTAACTACAATTGCAGAAGCCATAAACAATCAGCATGTCTACATACTCTGCATTCATGTCTACATACTCTGCATTCGTGTAGAAGTGTGGCATCTTGAACTGTCCGTTCACACTGTCCGTTCACACTGTCCGTATCTCAAAACAAATGCAGAAACAACCATTATTGTACAGCGTTCAAGTTCGCAGTACACAAAATAATAAATGTAAATGTTACTAACATGTTTTCATTGTAACCCATTGCCAACTTGACAAGAATTGCAATAGAAAGGGAAACATGTGTTATTCATAATGTCTTTGAAACGAGAACATTAAAGAAAAAAAAACATTAGATAAATTTGACGGTTATCAGTGTTTTTCATTCAAACGAAGTTCTCTCGACAACCGTCAAATATTAACCCCATAAGAAATTTTTTGATCATCAAGCCTAGCACTATCACGTCCTAGAATATTGCCCTTTCCTCCCGAATCATCCTGTATAACAATTTTTGAGTGTTTTTCTTGGATCATACCCTGCTACTATTACTATAATACTATAAATGTCGATGAAAGTGCATGGCTGCCTTTCTCTATACTTTACAAAATTATTTTACATATAGTTAAACCACTAGTTGATTAGAATCATAAGGTTAGTACCCTAATGGAAAATATCCTGATGGAAAGTATCCTAGTGGATGGTATCCCAATGGTTAGAAACGTTTAGTATAGTACCATGAATAGTATACTGAACAGTATCCCTACTGATAGTATCCTTAATAGTATACTGAAAACTGTCATGAATAGTACCTTAAATAGTATCCAGATTAGTACCCTGAATTGTATTCTAAAGTACAGTAACTTGAATAGTACCACACATTAAATGTTTTTTCTTTGTAAAAATTAAGAGTTTTTTGGAGAATAAATATTGCTATTTAATTAATTATGTGTGCGGAAGTTGATATAAATTCCTAATATTCTGAATATAATCTACCTCAGATGAACAAAAAATTGAGAACGGAAAGGAAGTTATATTGTATGAATCTGTCATACCTGATCAAGTATGGTTAGTCTTGGATATGAGATCTGTTAATAATTTACATAGCTGTAAGTGCTCAGGTATGTAGCTGTAAGCCTTGATGAGAGAATGTTAATCTACGTACATGTAATGCGAAAGGTAGGGTAGGGGAGTGAGGTTTTTGTTCGGACAGACTCGGACAGGAACATTGGAGAGTAAAGGGTGAGTTGTAGATGAGAGGTGAGATAAATTTATGGATGCAGATAGAGGTGAGGAGGTGGTGGGACGGAGTGTAAGAGAGGTAAGTTTGTCTTGGAAGGAGGGTATGTATAAACTGTACTTAAAATAGGGGGATAATTTCTTTAGTGAGTGTGATGCTGTTCGGGATGCTGCCATTTTTAGAGTAGTTGGAAAGTTTTCCATGCATCAGAAAAATATCATTACATTGACTTTTTCGATATATTGACAGAATTTATCGGAGTTCAATAGCGTATTGACAATTTGGTCATCTGGACGATGTGTGTGGACCTTGGTAGCCTATACTTAATTACTTGCATGTAATATAATATAAATATTAATTTTAGTATAATTGATTTTTGAATAACTTGCTTGATTTATTTTATTGGCATTCGAAAGTGCATAGTTAAATTTGTGTGTGGGACGGTCGGACCTATAGTAAAATATTCTGCACTCATTATAATTTTAAAAATATCAATTTGATTAAAATTGTTTTAATGTTATTTAGAAGTTTTTTGGCTGTATTGGAAATCGATCGGGTATAACTAAGATGGGAATGGACATGAACAGTTTCCATTACTAGTATTGAAATAAAATGTTAAAATACAAATATTATTCTCTAGAAATAATACATAAAAATAACTAATTATATACGTCGGTTGATTTTGATATTGATGCTCAATACGTACCCTCAATCTGTGACCTTAAATTCTCGGGATAATCTAGCTACTTTAAGGATGCGGTGTACCACAATTTTCATCACTATTTATTTTTTATTTGTACCAGACATTTTTTTCTTATTTTAGACACAACATGTGACTAAATTTGGTTCTTACTAATTAATTTTATCTCTCATAATTTTTGCATAATGGCTTGTTAAAGTCACATTTTGCATGTTTCCGTTTTAAGGACTACACTAAAACCAACTGATACGCCAAACTAAAAAAATTACAGTGGATAAAGACATTGCAGGCTACAATGTCATTCTCATAAAAATAAAGAATAAAAATTATTTGTATATTTTTTTAAATTATTGATTTTTTTTACATTTTTATTTTAAGTTTTATGCATTTTTTTAATACAAATAATTTTTATTCTTTATTTTTATGAGCATTATATTGTAGCCTGCAATGTCTTCATCCACTGTGATTTTTTTGAGTTTGGTTTATCAGTTGGTTTTAGTGTAGTCCTTAAAATTGAAACATGCAAAATATGACTTTAACAAGCCATCACGCGAAAACTATGAGAGATAAAAAATTTCATAAGAGCCAAATTTAGACACATTTTGTATTTACAATAAAAAAAAATATCTGGTAGAAATAAAAATTTTAAAAAATGGTGCTGAAAATTGTGGTAGACCGCGCCCGACCCCATTACCCTAGGGGTCATCTAGCAACTTTTAAGGACGAAACTCATCACCATTGGAGAAATCTTGCCGCTTTGAGGGTGAGGGTTAACTTCTGTAATTTTAGGATTTTGAATCAACGAATTTTTGTTGCAAAAGAAATTTTTAAGGAAACTGGGAAATTTTTTTTGGAGATTTTAGGATGTTTTTGATGTTTTTGAGGATGAAGAGGGACTTTAGGGGTCAAGGTCAAGGATAAAATCTAAGCTGGCTGGCGTGACGTCATCCAAAATGGCGGCGAGGTGTCAGGTTACAGCACCTGTCTTTTGACACCTACTCCTGCTGTTTTTGTATCGGCCATAACCTACTACCAGTACCAGCTATTGCTGCTTTATAATTTTCGGTTTTTTGTTTGTGAGGATTTTCTGACACACTGCAACTCCGTTTGCAATGCCCGCTTTGATGTCTGACTCCATTGATGGATCCTTTGAAGTATGACTCTGTTGAGGTCAGGCTTCTTTCAAGTTAAGCTCCTCTGAAGACAGGCTCCTTTGGATACTGAATAACAGCTGTACATTTCCAAGAACGTCTGCTCTTTATGTGAGTCGAAGCATCATAGTGCTGTGCTGCTGATAAGATGCGTATGACTTTTTAACTCGCGGAAAGGTAGACCTTATAATATTGATTGCATTTACTGATACACTCTCACTGCAGCTATACACTTATAATCAATGCGATACCTGCAAGACTGTTGTTGCTGTGCGCGCACCAGATCTGAGTCCCTGGCGTGTATCAATTTACTGTCCTAAACGTAATTTATGCTACAGTAACACAGTAGCAAGCACGTGCTAACCTAGGACGTTACTGCGGCTAGTATATGCGTCAACATATCGTCGCCCTCGTGTTATTTTATTCGTATCTTTACGAACGAGAAATATACCTGCCAGGGACTCAGAGACGGCGTGTGGACAGTATATACACTTAGCTAAATTTATAATTAATCAAATGATCCCTCGACCTTGACCTTCAAACACAAACATAGTTTTCTGCCAGTATCCACCGTTCTCCAAATTGTTCAATTTAGTTTAATCTGAGCTACAAATTTACGTGTTTTGCAATCAGCCAGTACTCCTGACATATTTATAATAAACTTCGAGAAATATGTATTAAGCTTTAATTTTTTCAGAGTTTCGAAGTATAATCTAAACTCTGTCGTTTCTTGCATGCGCATTGTTTTTTTTTGTTCACACTTCATGTTGCAGTCGTGTACAGACGATACGGAACCGCAGTTTTGCACAAAAACGACACTAAAAAATGTTACAAACAAATCAGAGGTCAATATTTAAATTCTAGACCTCTGACATTTGTAGTGAGCGTCTATAATTTGTATCTAAACCAAATTTTGTTTTCGTCTTAATTCCCCTCGTTTCCCACTTAAATCGAATATCAAAGGTAGTTTTTATCAATCGTCAATATAAATGTATCATGTAACGGTGAGCCTTAGGAATATGGTGTGTTGACTGGACTGGTTTTGTTGCCCATAAAGCACTCCTCACAGGCCATGCATATTTATTTGGTATAATTAATGTTATTTTGAAGAACAGGATAACAACGTGCATAGAGATTTGGGAGGCTCTCAGTAACGAAGAGTTCTGCGCTAGTGATGGAGGCCATGAAACAGTAACAGCGGAGAAAAAACTCGATTTCCACATTCGAATATAAGACATCACTTTCAGAACTTATAATCGCATCTCACTTTTAGACCTCATTATTAATTACAATTCACTTTTAGACCTCTGATGACGAAACATGATTCACATAATATTGAAGTAATCTCAATAAAAATGTAGTATAGAGATGTAAGATTGCCAAGGTTGGTCACACTGTTGCGAATGCATCTTCGGAAGACTGAGTTATGTCCATATCGTGTATAAACCTGTATATTTGTCATAGGCTGAACCATTTCGCAAGTATTGATCTACGTAGGATGAAATGCAAGAAAGCAGTCAAAAATAGAGAAACTGATGTCGGTCCTAATCAAGTGAAACTTCGTGTGAGGAGTGTTAACAGTTGGCCAAAGGCTGGTATTGGAAAATAGCATTAAGTGTAACTTTAAGCTAGATAAGTTTCTGTTGTGGATATAATGCCAATGCATATTTTTGAAAGTGTAAACACCATATCCCACAACTATCCCGCACAGATGTTAAACTATTTCATACAATCGGTCACACATCAAAGTATGTGGTTCTGTATTGTGAGAAATCCGTACGAAATCGAAGGAGAGGTTAAAATTTTGTCATCAACTCAAATAGCTTAAAGCTTATTCTAGACAGTACCATAACTCAATACAGAATGTAACAGAAGTGATGGTCAATAATTCACACACGGAAAGTACTGGCCAAAAGAAGCTACAAATGTCCAATAAACATGGGTCCGGAAATCAACCGTTTTCGAGTTCTCGTAACAAGTCGAATTGGGAAACAACTCCAAACGTGTTTGGATTCCTAGGTAATTACGCTGGTATTTCGAGGTATGGGTTCGCCTATCAGGTTGTTGACACATGCGCAACTACTCCCCTCGCTCCCTACATGCACTGTGCCGTACAGACAATCAGTAACGAAAGTAAAGGCACCATGGACGGAGGTTACACTAATGAAGAGTACGCTAACATGCACTTCGTTTATGGCAAAGCTAATGGCAGTGCACTTCAGGCTGCACGATTGTATGAAGAAGTTTTTCCTCGCCGCAGGCAGCCCGACAGACGTACATATACGAGGTTACATCAGCGCCTTCGAGAAAGTGGGAGTTTCGCACATCATGTACGAGAAGGTAGACCCAGATCCATAACACCTGATGTTCAGGAAAGGGTGTTAGACATTGTACACGAACGTCCGAGTACTTCAACAAGGAGGATTGCTATCCCGGATTGTGTGCTGAGTCATATGAGTGTGTGGCGGATTTTACATCGGCAATTACTTTATCCGTATCATCTCCAGCGTGTGCAAACTCTCAACAATGCAGACTTCCCTCCTAGAGAGAATTACTGCCAATGGATGCAACAACAGTATGCTTTGAACCTCCTGTTTGTAAGCAGTATTCTGTTCACGGATGAAACTGGGTTTACCCGTGACGACATTTTCAACTTCCATAACTGTCACATTTGGGTCGATGTCAATCCTAATGCGACACACGTGTCACGACATTAGCAACGGTTTTTGTTGAACGTCTGGGCCAGACTGCTCGGAGACCGAATAATTGAGTAGTCCATTTCCAAAACTCCCCTTGTACACTTTTACTAAAACTGAGCAAATCACGAAAGACTGATGTAAGCCCATTTGGAACATGGCCAAAGCAGTTTTCCAAAGTGTCTGTGTTATTGAATAAGGCAAGTTTTGGAAACTATCATCACGTTA
This sequence comes from Medauroidea extradentata, assembly GCA_003012365.1. Taxonomy (NCBI): domain Eukaryota; kingdom Metazoa; phylum Arthropoda; class Insecta; order Phasmatodea; family Phasmatidae; genus Medauroidea; species Medauroidea extradentata. Next base: position 2,794 of record PNEQ01127280.1, on the reverse strand, counting down.
ACTTTAGCGCACCTTTAAATGCTACACAAAACTGTTCAGAACTCATTTTTCCTTGGTGATGGACAAGGAGAGTTTTGGAACTGGACTACTCAGTTGTACCACACTTCCTACCACAGAGACTAACCGGAGATCGGTACATGCAGTTTCTGCGTACTGTACTTCCAGATCTGCTTCATGATGATGATGTTCCACTGAACCAACGCCTGAACATGTGGTTTATGCATGACGGTGCTCCAGCACATTTTCAATTACGTGTGCGCCGGCTTCTACCTCGACAGTATGGTCAACATTGGATAGGTAGAGGAGGACCTGTGCCATGGCCTCCAAGGTCACCGGATTTAAATCCCATAGATTTCTGTGTGTGGGGTCATGTCAAAAGTCTGGTCTATGCTACTGAGGTCAACTCTCTTGAAGAATTACGCTTGCGGATTAAAGCAGCCTTCCAGCATTTACAGACTACACCAGGACTGCCTGAGAGGATTCGCAACTCGTTTCAGAGACGAGTTCAATGTTGCATTCAGACGCATGGGCAACATTTTGAACACCTTCTCTAAATATTAGAAATTCCATGTGTTATTACATATTGATCAACTGCAACAAACAATGTGTTTCTCGACAACGGTTGATTTCCGTATGTATTCTCAAAGGTAAACTTAAAGCAATCCTTTTGTCAAATTAGAATATCAGAGTAGAAAGTATTGAAATTTCTCATCAATTAATGGCTGTTACCATTCCAATGTATTTCCGTTTGGGTTAGAACTACCCGAGGAGGTATTTCAACAACCTTTTAGAAAAATTCTTGTGGCGTAAAGGGTCTATTAATCTATGTTAGCGATTTTTTAAATTTTTGCCGAATCTATAGTGTACCATTAAAAATATCTGGAAAAATTTGTGCTTAGAGCTAGAAAAAGTTCAATGCAACGAATTTGCATTTCCTACCTGATATCGTAAAGTATATGGGTCGTGAAATTGATGAGAGGTCTTTAAATCCACATTAGGTTAAAATAACCGCTATCATGGAATACGAGACATTGCATTACAGGAAATTATGCAAAGAATTTTGGGAGTTGTAAATTTTAATTAGCGAACAACAGAATGAAAAAGGTTTCATTGAATAGACAAGCTAAGTAGGACTGCCGATCGTGAATTGTAGGACTATACAATCGAAATCCCACAACTCCCTAGGTTGCAGATGTAGACATTCTGTAGTAAATCCTTACGTATTAATTATAAAATATATATATGTATATATTTTACTTAAATTTGCATCTATTCATTTTAGACAACGACGTTGGTAAGTAAAGTAAACATGTACGGTACCGGTAGTTGAGAAACCTGGTGTGGACCAGGTCTTGTAACTGTGTCGGCTCTGCACTTCTGTGCAGTAACACACACTGATCGCGAGGAAAATTAAGGAGGGTTTGTATCATCATTCTGAAGTGGAGAAAAATTACTAAAATATATGATCAGTCATACTGTAATGACGCATACCTCTCTGAATTTACTTCTCAAAATATCACACTAAACGACCTTACCTCGTAGAATATTAAATCATGAAACTCCTTTACCTTGTTCCCAGCAATTTTTATTATTAAATGTTCAGTGCAGTAGCAGCGAGGAATGAGCACAAGTCAGCAGAAGTGCCAATATGTGAGCAACTAAAGGCCTAAACACAATTTAATACTTAAGCATTTGAATTTACGTTACCTTTACTTTATGTAGTTCGTCAATACACAATACAAATGTAAAGTTAAAGTAACGACAGTTGAAAAACGACTGGAAATCTGTGTTTTGAAATGGGAATATTGTGATATAAATCATAATATACTTACCGTAAAAGCGTATCACGTAGATATTATAACAATAAACCCAATTAATAATATTTTTTATTTATTATAATATTTCTCGGAGGAAAAGCAACGCCATCTATTGACGCAACTTAAAGTTAATTTATGAATATTTCACCAATGCTACTTACAAGATTTTTCGGATACATTTAAGAAAACCTTTTTACATTTTCACGAAATCCCGGTACTGGAGAACAAAACTGTACTCAGAAGTAAACATTTTTCGTTATGGGAGATGCAAAGCAACGCTAGGAGCAGCACTGTCGCGTCTTGCAGACGGTCGGAATGGTGATAGAAACGTATTTTCCATATGCGTTGCAATGAAAACGCGAGATAATTTTTATTTTTAAAGGCTCGTGTGAATTAAATGCAGGGTGTCGTTCACGTATATAAAACTAATATTGATCACCACGAACTATTTAATACGAAATGTGTAATACATTGTTTAACATATTAAGATTTTAAAATTGTAGTGTGTATTAGAAGCGACGCGAAATAAAGCCGACTGGAGAGTGTGTTTCAATAAATGATTTCGTTATGCCGAAAAATACAATTTACAAGAAAAAAAATGTAAATAGAACATTTTCGGCCAACTACAAAATTGATTGAAATTTGTGTGCATGAAAACTGTCCGTTCAGAATGCTTATAGGTTATACAATGCTTGAAGGTTAGTTCATGCTGTTGCAAAATATATTAATATTATCGATATTGTAAGTAGACTAATACTTTATGTAAAAAAAGGGATAGTATGAGCTTGTAATTTTCACTTTATTATACAGGGTGAGTCATCAGCTCTGCGACAAACTGTGACAGGATGTTCCTTGCAAAATAACAGTTAGAAAATGTCTGGCAACGAATGCCTGGAAACCACTCCTAAGGGCAGGAAACCCCTGTGAAGATGGGGTTGCAAGTATGGTTTTTATTGAATTTGACGGGAACCATTTGA
>PNEQ01127279.1:0-15574 GCA_003012365.1 Medauroidea extradentata | reverse complement strand
GACAATTAAAGCACAAGAAAAGTCTACCATCAATTAATTAAACACTATAAATCACAATAAAATTCAGTCATATATCCAATCAACAGTATTTCTAATAATGACAATGTACAACCTTATCAGTCCGAAGTGGTGATGGCTCACCATGTGCTGCGCAGCACCCCGAGTGCACCACTGTCTTCACTCTTGAGGTCTTCTGTTCAACTCCCGTTGCGCACCTCCTCTTCGCCTGTCAGCCCGCCGCAGCAGTCCTCTTGTATCGCCAAACACTGCTCCGAAGGTACCCCCTGCCGCGTCACAAAGACTTTGACGTCACCAAGATGTCTTCACCAGTCTCTCTCCACAGGCGTAGCACCTTCCTCTAGCACTACCAATAGCGAACTCTCCTCAAATGTGCCGATTCTGTGCTTTTATACTAGCCCAGACAGTCGGGTGTTCCCCGCATTACAGGGGTCTAAAAATAGATATTTTATCATGTTTCGGATGTGCTTGTAGTCACGTCGGCCGTCCTCGAAGGGTTAAGACGCAGTTGGGACAGGTATCTATGACGTAGTTTCGGCGGGATTCCCACTATGAGCCACCCGGGCTTTGAATCATCGGCCAGCCCTCAAGGTGTTACGAAACAGCCGCCGACCACTGGCCTCCAGGTACATGGCACGCAACAATATGTAATAAATAACTACATACAGAATAATCAGATTGTTATTAAACATAAACATGTAAAACTAATGAACCATAACAAATTAATTTTCTAGTGTTCGTAAATACGTAATTCAAGAAAGCATATCAGTTTTGATATTCCGAAGCAATAATAAATACGAACTAAATACTTATTTGCTCTCTTACCTCGTAATCTTTGATATATATATATAACATGTGGTGTAAATCACACTGATGATACAAAGATACATTAACTTCATTATATAAGTTACATAAGTATTCCTTGTGACTGACCTTCTCAAACATAGCTAATTACAAATTTTAAGAAATTGATAGAGTTTGCTGTTTACTTTAATAAACTAGTTCCTATTTTTTTCAAACATAGGCTTTTGTGGCGCAAATTGCAACCAAAAAAATTGTATAACCGATTCTAAAACAAGCTGCAGCTCAATTATTCATCGTTAGACAACAATTCCAAAACCTTTACCATATCTGATTTCTCTTTGGAAAAACAATAATAGTGCCAATGAAGCTCTTTCTGTGGTCCCCTAACTACTCCCTTTTATATGGTGGTCCCCTCCTGAAGTTCACGTGTGATATTGTACATTTAAATCAATATTTTATGCCACATATGTGAGTTAATTGTTAGTGTGCTCGTAAAAATTATTGCAAACGCACAGCACTGGAATGATAGTTTGTCGGATCGGAACTAATGTTCACGAAAACCGACCATTAAACATATTACGGAGAAAAACCTGAAGTGTTACGGATTTGTAAGTGGTCAATATAACATGAAAAAAAAAAAAAAAGGAAGAAAACTTTTGCAATCCCTATGCGAAATACGAAAAACCATAATAGTTACTCCCAATCGTTGTACTTAAAACCCATTTAGGCAAGGCTACAGCACATGATTATGCAGTGAAAAGTGCAGTTTACTAAAATTGTGTACTCTTTAGGTCTCTAATTAGTTCTAATAAAGTAAACAGAGTAATATTTTTGACTACACAATGTAAAGTCAGAAAATAATACTTTTAAACGGATATTATAAATTAAACAGTGAATGACATACATAATAAAACAGCGTCATGCCACATGTCGGTAATATTTAAGCATTTTAACAATCCAGCATTTATGGGGCTAAGTAAGGTGCCAGTTATATACTTCATAAAAATATTTTAGTTATTCTGATTTCATGGTTTTATAATTGAGTTGCACTTCTAACGGGAAATGCGCTAATAAGATTAGCAAAGATTCTTCCGACAATTACCTAGCCAGGATTCTATATTTGAGGTTGTCCTCTAATTCCACTCTCAAAAACAGCACTTTTCAATCCTAATATATAAGTGCAGACATCTTAATACAAAAACACAAATTAGTAGAACATAAATGTGTAATATGAGGGTAATAATGTTAAAAATGTTAAATTGTTCAAGTGGTATGCCACATTTTTGTTAACATTCGCTACGTTTCGAGGCGTGCATAGGACCCAAGAACAATTCATGTTGCCTTTCAGTAACACTGCTCTTGAACCTGTAACATAAAAAAATTTGGTGTAGAGAGAGAGAGAGAGAGAGAGAGAGGGAAACGATTCGCTAGTTCATTGACCAGCATGTCCTATATGTGTACTTTGTTTATTGCGTTCCAAAAATATGTCTACAGTTGTGCTAATACTGTTAAATAAATGGAACTAAATGAGCTGCTGAGCTGCACGCCAGCATTTTCAACTCCATGAGTTGTGTGCTTTTTCCTCAAAGGATTTTTATTTCGCGAGATGCAGTGCACGCCTTGATTCACACCTTTGATTGTCGCCTGCGACTTAGTGCACCTGCAGAACACGCCGAGCTTACCCGAACGTGATTAAGAAATATGTTTGGCTCCACGAGTGCACTCATTTATTCTGAACCGTACTGTATATCCGACACATTGTAATGGCTGTAGCACGGAAACGGTACGTTTCCGGACATAGCTTCCTGTTCAAAATATTGTCTACTCAGTCCCATCTACTAGCCCTAGAAATTTGTAATATGAACTTCCGAACATGGATGGAACAACAATTATAATCAAGGCCTCAAAAGTGGTACCTTACCATATATATATATATATATATATATATATATATATATATAAATTTATTAATTTATGCTTAGTGTGTGAGTGTGGCTCCAAGAAATAGGCGCCCATGCAGGTTATGTTGTCCCTGTGAAAGAGTGGCTTCATGGGAAGACATCTGCAGCAATGTATGGCGTCAAGTGCGTCATGAAGTCCTGCCACCTCACCTCAACATGTTTCAATCTTCAAGGTCCAGGCTTAGGATTTCGACAAATTCCGCGAACAATATGTCATCACCACGTTACTGCTACTGAAATTATATTTAGTGTTCACATCACACAAGAAACTCGGTAATTTATCATTCTTTAGCATTTTCATATGTGCATAAACTTAATAACTTTAAACAGATGTAAGTTACCAGTAACATTATATCGTAGTATAATTGACAATTAGCTGCTGTCATTCAAGAATATTACAGAATTATGTCAACTGCCACTAACGCACAAAAACACAAAAGAATCACGCACTTTTATATCTTAACCGTTTAAACATCTCCGATAATGTTGTTACTCTGTGTTCAGTTCCAAATTTTTAAGTTTCAAAGTTGAGCACAAAATGAACGGGACTCCCGTATATCCAAGTCGCCTGTGCTCGTGTTCCTCTTTATATTTAGAGTTTGAAGAAAGCATGTAATTCAATTATGTGGGCATTTATTTTCAGCTTCCACATCAAATACATTAATTCATATCGAATTTCATAAAAAATATATAATTCAACCTAAATCAGATGACACTGCATATATTATTATAATATGCGAATAAACCTTTTTGGGGCTACCTGAATTATTTAGAGGCGTTGATTACGTTATTTTGTACCCAAATTTACTCCATTGTCTTGCTAAGGGTTTTCTTCCCTACTTTCTTTCTGTATGTCTTATGTATGTATGTATGTATGTATGTATGTATGTATGTATGTATGTATGTATGTATGTATGTATGTATGTATGTATGTATGTATGTATGTATAGTAAAAGATTTAATTAACGATATAAATTTGAGCTACATAACATTGTTCTTAATTTAAATCGTACAATGTATTTTCAATGAAGATCCGTTTTTTTTAGCAAGAATAAATTTGGACAGAGTGCAGAATGGATGGCTAACGTTATTATTGTAAGTTTTAAACTTGCACTGAAATGTAAACATAACAGAAGACCGACTGAAGTAGGGTTGAAGGGGCATGACTGATCACTATTATCTTCTAGTATTAACAATTACATATAAAATATTAGAAATATTTTTTTTCGCCAAACGAGAACAAATGTATGTACTAAATTTCTTTAAAGCATAGTTTTTAAACTGCTAGCAGATAGTGTGTCAGACAGCTATATTTTATACATACTTTTTTTTTTTTTTTTTTTGAACTCACATGGACACAAGGATTGTAATGTAATCACCTAGCCTCGAGCCACGTCACCTCGGACCTTGTACCTCGGGCTATGTTTACACATAGATAATTCGGACTAGGCGTTTCAAAACAGACAGTGTAAAGCTTCAATGTTAACCGTTAACTCGGAGACAAGACTTTGTATTGTGCCTGTTGGACCGAGAGAATCACAATAGTTTGCCGTATACGTATAGTTCAGTTTAAGGAAACATTCTCACAGTAAGCGATCTTAACAAAGATATTAACTACTTGGGTCTGTAAAGTTGTGGCAAACAAAACACAGTTACAGGACATCAGATCTGATAAATTACACATCTACCAACAAATTTGGTGTTCGAAGGAGACTGCAAAAGCGTCAAGTTCAGCGTCAGGTACGGTTGAGATTTATGCCAGTTGATACTTATGTTATGTTGTCTTATGTCATGTGTTAATACGTCATTTAACGTACATCTTTTAACAGTAATAGCTTAATCGTGTATTTTATTAAATCAACCTAATATGGATAAATAAAATGTACATGTAAAGGTGGATTCACAATTTCTACGTTTAGGGTAAAACTTCAATCCAGATTGAACCTGAAGTGGAGACATCTCGGAGTGAATGTATAGCGAACATGGATTGACGAACTGTGTTTACGGTAAATATTACAATCCAGACTGAACTGTAAACAAGAGCCAAGTTGAAGGCAACCTGGACTGAAAACGTAGTAATGCTATCTATAGGCGACAAACAGATGACAAACGAAAAATAAGAGTTGCTCCAAATAAGGCTTTTGTTCATGAGACATTCCACTCGTTTTGTTCCGTTTGTTTTATAAAAGCCGTATAGCTTTACAAATACCAGCTTTAAACACTTTCTGTTACATTATAATGTGCTCTTTGTTCTTTTTTTAACCTAACCGTAACACATAACAACACAATATGGCGGCAACTTTGTCCTGCACATTTCATTTTCAGTCCAGTCTGTGTTTACAGTAAAATTTCAATCCGGATACTTCACTCCAGTACACCTCAACAAGTGGAGTGGATTATCTCGCTTCACTCCTACTTCAGTCCACAACAAAGTGTTTATAGTAAAATTTCAATCTGGATTCCTCAGTCCACTCCAGCTTCAATTTTACCCTAAACAGCCTATATGCCTCGACTAGACTGACGCAAGAGTCCCGACACAACAAAATCTAAGCAGTAACCAATAAAAAAGCAAGCATCAGTCCGGCAAAATTACTGCTCCGACAGCCCGACGAAAGTAGATTCTATTTTTAATTTTCGCCGTGTCGTGCAGGGAACGAAAATGCAACATTACAAAACAAAATGTATTTACAACTGAGAATGCTTGGTATATTTTACTTGTACAAAAATGTTTTCTTTATAATAGCCCTTCTGAAATAGACTAACTCCACCAACTATACTTTGACTTCAGTTAATTTTCGTGACAGCTACTCGTTGCTTGACATTAAGCAGAGTTACTAGGTTGTTTGCGAGTAGATAATAAATTACCATTTTTGCTCAAAGAACTTTAATTTCAGCGAAGAACATTATGCATTATGCTTGAGTTGCCTTTTTTACGCAGCAAATTGTTTTACAGTATCATTCGTGTTTTCATGAAACAGCTGATTGGAATAATTTATTCAATAAAATACGCTGGCTTCTACTTTTTGGTGCTGCCGACGGCCATACCACGACGAGCCGCATGTCGGAGCATTGTGAACGCTACCAGAATAGTCGCGGCTGTCGTGCTTAAAGAACCGTTGTGTCGGAGCTGTTGTGTCAGCCTCGTCGGGGCGTTGTGAATCCACCTTTATTCGACAGGCAACAATAGAAACTAGAAGAAAAATAATATATTTTTGGTTATTCAGTCTTGTTTGTATCACTTAAACCGTTTTGACAAACACACAAATCCTTACTCATTAGGCGAGGATTTTACATTTGGCCTTTGGCGTTTCCAAGGAAATGTTTGGAAGCAAATATTTACTAGCGGGTTCATATTATCAGCTGCTTGTTTCTTAACTATAATAACGAATGGAAGTCGTACAGGTCTGTGAGCATTGGAGCATAGTTGGATATCATTTTCACTGCACTAGCTGTCATTAAATTAAGATAAACACATTTCTGAATAAAAGTTTCTATATGTGGTTTTCTTAGTGCGTAATTTATATACGTGATTGATTATTTACTGTAACAGCACATCTGCAAGTGACATGCGAGATTTAACTGGATTAATGAAAATTTAAATGTGTATAATTTCTTATTTTCAAAATTCACGCCGAGTTTGAAGAACAATATCGTAATAGTAAATTTAATTTATTTAGCGCGTACAAACATCGACTTAACTCTAGTGAGATTATGCTGGACTCGACTAAGGAGTCAGAGGAGCCAACTGAATTAAATGATTGTAGCTCATAAAATAATTGGAGTTTTATTTTCGTGTTTACTCTTTACAGCCATATGCGATAAATTTGTAAAATTTGCCAAACATTTAAACGTGGTGATTGGTTAGGTAATATTTTATTTTTCACCTCTAACGTCACACACGTAGAGTTGTTAGCAAAAACGTTTCGTGCATGTTGAAACACGGTTCGCAGACTAAAACACATAAAAAAATATCGTGTATATTTCGACTAAAGAACGACACACTTAAGAGGGCGTGGTACATAATTCAACGCTGAAACATTAATCTATAACTGTAGGTTTCTTGAAGCCAATTTACGAAAGGTAAACAATAGCAATCCTAGACAATAGTTTTAGTCAATGTTTTAAACAAAATTGTTTACAGTGTTATGAACTTCTGAGGCACAATCTCTGACGCCGGAACCTCGTGCATTTAACTGCGGTGCAAGAGATTACGCGTAACGAATTAGTAATTCTGGATAAATATTTACACATAAAGTTGGTAAATACCATTATCTAGGATTGTCATTGAGTATTTAACCATATTGGCTTCGAAAAAAGAGTAGAAATCAATTGATGTTTTCAGTGTTTATTTATCTACAACGCACTCTTAAAACGTGAGAAATACATTCGCTGAAGGTAATAAACTTTCGGAACAAAATCTGGTATTTGTTCATGACTTGTTTTCTTGGTAACTGTACAGCTTCAAGTATTATTTTTATAGTCCATGACGTCAATATACATTCACTGAGAGCAATGAACTTTCAGAACATAGTATTAATATTTGTTCATGACTTTTTTTGGTAACTGAACAGCTTCATCTAACTTATTTTCTAATACGTGACGTCAGAAATACATTCACTGAGGACAATGAACTTACGGAAGACAATCTGGTATTTGTTCCTGACTTGTTTTCTTGGTAACTGAGCGGCTTCAAGTAATTTTTTTTTCCTTATCCGCGACGTGAGAATTACATTCACTGATAGCAATGAACTTTCGGGTCGCAATATGATATTTGTTCACGATTCGTTTTCTTGCTAACTAAACAGCTTCAAGTACTTATTTTCTAATACGCGACTGCTTAAGCTGACAGCGTATACGTGCATGTGGAAGGGATCGCAAAGGGAAGCAGTATAGTGTCACGAACAGTCGAACATAGGTTTTTGAAGAAACCCTCATCTTAGCGAACGGCAGTATTCGGTCTTGCTTAGATCACATTAGCCAACACAATTTTCCTTTGTATTTTATGCACCTGTCTGCTGGTTAAATATCAGTGTTTGCGGGAATAGCTCAAATTTGCATCTGCGTTGCACGTGTACACAACGACACAACGACACAACGAAAAGACGAAACAAAACACAACAAGTATACGACGTTTCGGGAACTGGAATCTGTTCCCGTCATCAGGTAGACACACAGGATTCAGGAACACGAGTGCGACTGATGAGGAGACTGGAAAACCATGGGTTTATATAGTTTATATTGTTGTGTTTTGTTTCGTCTCTTCGTTGTGTCGTTTTGTTATTTTTCTGTTCGTGTCTGATATCTACTGTGTTTATTGTTTCGTCTCATCGTTGTTTGCATGTTACTTGTTTTTTTTTTTTTTAATTTTATTTGTTATTATTTTCATTTATTATCTGTTGGTTACTTGTTTTATTAGGACCCGACTCCATTTTGGAATTTCGTGTTGTGTATGTATCGTGCTGACTAATCTGTTTATTTATGGTTTTCTATTATTTGTTTAGTTTTCTTTGACAGTCATTCATTTTGCAATGGAGTGTCCAAGAAACTAAATGCAGTCATTACAGTTGCTCACGAGGCAGAGTGGGTTGTTACCTTGATGACAATAATTACAGCGAACTACGTCTGCTCTGATGCACTCTCTCTCTCTCTCTCTCTCTCTCTCTCTCTCTCTCTCTCTCTCTCCAGGTCTTATTCCTGGTATAGCTTCATTCCTTCCTTCTGGAGAGTTCACGCAAACTTAGGAAATATTTTGTCAACTTTACTCATGTGATTCACCAATGGAATTCTTACCCGCTGTTATGCTGTGGTGTTGTCTTGTCTTCAGAGTGGACCAATTACTTTATTGCGGACAATTGTCAAGGAAGAGGCTAATATATTGTTTACGTCTTTCCCTTGCTGAAGGAAGCAACATTCCCTGCCCCCTCCCTCCATCTACAAAGCAGCAACCTTGCACGCGCTAACAGCTGGGTGGCGTGTTTTATGTGAGGAAAGCTACTTGTGGCCACTGACACAGGAAATGTACGTCGTCATTCCTCTAGTACTCCATATAGCGTCTGTGCGGGGGTGACTTGACGAACTCTGATTGACGTCAGCAACACACGTGTATTTATTACTACAGCTGTGAACTGTCGGGCGCACGCAGTATGTGTGTTGTTGCCTCCGAGACTTGACCTGTCGACGTGTAGGCGCACGACGATCACCTGGTGTGTTCAAGGTCGGCCGGCGCAGCGACAACTGGACGCGACAGGTAAAGTCAGCTATTGTTCTTGCGAGCTTGTCTATTCTACACTCTTATACGTTGTTCCTTCATTCCGTCCATAATGCTTCACGCCTTATGATGCGCGCATTGTCTGACGTAAAGCCTCGCATGTCACGTTGATAACACCAGAACTCAGAATTATGTCTCGAAACTGCCCTATAGTAAGCACAGACGAAAATGTAAGTGGCCGAGTGTTGTACGACTATATTTTACGTTATCATTGTGGCAACAAGTCCTCTCTTGCGCTCCATGCCCAGCTATTATTTTATATGTTACATCAAGTAAACGTAGAACCATGTTTGAACTGCTCGAGATCTAACCTGCACCCAAAATATACATGTCAGAACATTAGTAGTAAGATAAGTAATATATACGTGGAGCGCAAGAGTGGGCTATCTACGGTGCTATGTTGCCACATTGTGCAAACATTTTGCCACAAACATTTTCGTCTCTAGTTTAGCCCAGCAGTCACGTGGTGTTCTCATCAGGTGTGTGTTTCTGGCCATGCTGTATACATATGAGTTATAACTAATGAGCCTGCTTCCATCATTTTTCCACCACATTAACCCTAGAAGTTAACTATTGTCCTGTACAGCCACACACATGAAAAAAATTAAGTAATGATATCGTGTCATGCCGTCTTCTAAGTCGGCGTACCTACTACAGCAAGAAACAGCAAAATGAAAATTTAGATAGTTAAACGTCTAAATATTAAATTTGCTTACATCAGTCCAGTAGTTCTTGAAATGAATCTATTAAAAACTACGTACGCATGTCGTAAAATCTTATCTTATAAAATCACAGCATTAACCAATGACATTAAAGTGTTACTAGCCTTACTTGCAACTAAGTGTTTTGATAACATTTTGGATAGTTTTTTTCTCAGACTTTATATTCGAACTAATACAAACTTTGAGTCGTTTAACTAAGTAAGCTACTATACGTGCAAGAGTTTGATGATTTCTTTAAATATTGCGTGTTATCAGACATGTTATAATGGTCGCTATTATTAAAGTATGAACATGCATTGAACTAAATACATGTATGGTAAAGTAGGCTACATTTGTTGAAATACTGCAAAATGTTTCATTTTCTACCTTATGTGGTCAAACATGTTTAATTACAGTCTTTTAATTACTATGAACACCGCATGAACATAAAACACTAAAATCATGTCACCTTAGTATGCACTAAGTTCGACGTAATTCTTAAAATAGTTTCTCTTGATACCTTGTGTGAACAAAACATATTCAGATAGCAGCTGTTTAACATAAAGAATACGACATTAACAAAAGCGAACAAAGCCTAGTCAACTTACTGAGTACTAGGCCTATATGTGTACCGACCTTGATTAAATACAAAAAAAAAATTGTTGCAAAGATATCTCAAGTGATCAAAAAATGTTTACATGGCCACCATTTTAAAAATACGAATACGGGATGAACAAAACACATAAATGTTAGACACATTAATAAGTATGTACTACTTGTTAACCAAGTCTGATGACATTTTAAAGATTGTTTACACAAATATCATGTGCGATTAAAAATGTTCAAACGGCCGCTACTTGTATATTAAAAACTCGGAATGGACAAATTATGAAATAAAAAAATGGTTCCTTTGAAATGCTTGTGTGTTCCACCAGTTGAAATGGGTGCAATTTTGAAGTATGAACACGACATGAACAAAAACCATGAAAGTCACTTAACTGAGTGTAATAGGTGTCCCGAGTTTGAAGAAATTCTGAAAAATTGTTCCGTAGGGATCTCCTTTGATAAAGAAATATTTCAAATGGCCACCATTTTAAAAATACAAAAAAGGAATAAATAAATAACAATATCGTAAATTAAGTTTACTACACACTGTACGTGTACCAAGTTTGATGTTATTTTAAAAATATGGTTCTTTAGCTATCTCGTGTGTTCAAAAAACTTTTCAAATAGCCGCAGTTGAAAATATATGAACACGGCGTGAACAAAATACTGAAATGTTAATTCACCTGTTATGAACAAAATATTTAACAAGTTAAGTCACATATTTGTGTACATAGATTGATGAAGTTCTAAAAAATATTAATAAAAATCTCGTTTGATCAAAGTACGTTTATATGACCACTTGATGACGGGAAGAAATTACATTTAAGTCAATTCACCGTACTGAGAACTGGAACCGTGAGTCGAATTTCGCGAACCTTTATACATAATATGAGCAAAGTTCACGATATTTTGTTCTCGGTTCCAAAAGTATTTTAACGGAAGGAGTGTGGTGAGAGAGAGAGGGACACACTCACTCCGTCACTCACTCACTTCCTCACTCACTCACACCGAGGTGGTCCCACAAGCCTACGTTCCCTTTCAAAAAGTAGGCTTAATCGATGTTTACACACATAAAAATACAAATTTACTGCCCGAAAAATTACTCTCACAAATATTATCATGTTCTGAATTTGGACATCAAACTCAAAACTATATTAAAGCACAATGTCCCGAGACAAGTAATGTTAAGTGCCTATTTTACCACTTACAAAAAGTTCAACTCACTTAACATACGGAGTTTTGTCTCAGCGCCGACATCATTACGTGAGGTAAATGTGTTACAAAATGGCTAACAATGTGTCGATCCAGCGAGTATTCATTCATTCATCCAGGTAGAAGAAAATAACTGCGCATGTATGTGAAGTTGCAAACCAGAGGAAATGTTGAGATGTGCCTGATCCGTGCGATGCTGTTACCTCTTCTGCTAAGGTGGCTTCCAACAATAGGCGCGACTATGTTACATATATCTCTGCAGTTATTGTCAGTTGTTAGGTAATGAAAGCTAGTGTTTCAAGCTACATAACCCAGTGCTCGTTTATATCGCGGCCTACACGACAGTCGTAATTTCTCTGCTTTTGAAATAGAGAACTTGCAAGACTACAGCTTCAGTTTCATCGTGCCATATGTTCGCTGGTATCATACAAGAACTCTACAGGTGCCTCAGAATTTTCTCAGTAAATAAATAGTTCAATGTATTTGTGAAATGAACACGACTGTTTCTAAACAATAAATAGTGAATCTGTTCGACAGTGATGACACTAGAGGCAGGAACATTGGCTCTAAAAGATATACATTTGTAAGGAAGTGGACATGGCCATTCAGCACTCGCCTGGCACTGAACCCGGGTCCTCCCGAATGCGGGTACGCTGCGTCACGTGGCTTGGTTGAACACATTCACCACTCCGGTGTCGACCTCCGTAGTGTCAGTGATGCGAGAGGTCCTGGCTTAGAATATTGGTTTGGGCATGTCGTCCCATCACCTCACTCCATACTCACAACTCTTTAAACGTTGTTGTTGTTGTCTGGCCGTCAAACCCTCTCCCCTCACAACTCAGACACCTACTTGCGACGAAACATACGACAGGTTGGTCAGTCAGTTAACAACTTCGTGGTGCTACTGCTAGTACATCTTGAAGTACGGCAGTCTGAAAAGGCAGTTACCTATGTTGGAGAGATTATAAATACTGCTTTTAATTAGCATAGTGTCTTACCAATGACATTCTGCCCTTTACCGGGGTTCATTTTCTTCTCGAATATTAGCACAACGAACACATGTGAAGTAGTTTCGAAAAAAAAAATAAATAAAACCTATGTACAAACATACTGCAACACATTCGAAGCGAGTGATAGGTGGCGCCCTTTCTTGACAGGCGTATGCGCCCACGTTAGTACACATATGCTAAAAATGTATATTTAAATTGTCGAATAAAATAAACGCACCTTTTAAGTTATTGTATTGAGAACGACCAAGTCTTCCTCATTCAAGTGTCCCGGTCGGGTCAATTCATGTTTTTTTTTTTTTTTTTTTTTTTTTTTTCGTGACCCGCTACATAAACCTCTTAACAAAACCCTGATATAATAATTTCATCCACGATTTACGAATATGTACTGAATTACCTTACACAGGCGTTGAACTAGCCTATTTAGGTACACATGTATAATTTTTTTTTTCTTTGAAACATGTTACATATTGTTGTTTAATCCAATATCCTGTTGTTATAAACATGGACTCTAAGGACTTAACAGCTTTTTTCAATAATGTTTTAAATCAGAAAAACTTATAGAATATTTTACTGATACTAAAAACAATAATTGTTAGTTAGCAAAGTTCAAATATTTATATTAGATAAACTTATATTTGTCGATACAAGCATAAATGCTGTTCTGTTGAAATTATTGAGAAAATAATTGGGAGTGGAATAATGGAAAACATATAGTTGCTACCAAACACAGGATGGCTGCGTATAAGACATTTGCAGAGCATATGACACATCAGTGTATGTATGTGCAACTTTCTCAATTTTCCGCACATATCTTCGCAAAATATGGGATGGTTCCATAACAATTGCTTTGGCCGACATTTTAATACACACAGTCAGGAGTATGACGTCTCGTGGCAAGCTCCAATATAATGGACAAAGTGTTAGTCACTCTTCACCACAATGAGATCCCCGGTTCCAACCATCCTGATTTCGGCTTTCCATTGTTTCCAACCATCGCTCCAGGCGAATGCTAAAGTATGTGTCGTATCTGTTTATGTGTAACTCCGTCCATTATTAGAAGATATGAATGTTTGTTTCTTTACACTGTATTTCATACGCTTCCATTGTGTACCTAAATAGGCTAGTTCAATGCCCGTGTAAGGTAATAATTTAGTACATATTCGTAAATCGTGGATGCAATTATATTCGAGTTCTGTTAACAGGTTTATCTAGCGGGTCACCAACAAATAAACATGGTTAGAAGTCTTGGACTTAATGAGGAAAACTAGGTCGTTCTCAATAACTTGGAAAAGTTATGTTTATTTGCTTCGACAGTTGCTAGACAGGTTGTGCGGCTGTGAGGATATAGTCGCCTGATTAAGTCTGGTCATACACCAGACCTCCCAGTGTTCCGGTCATCGTTCTCGACAATCTGGTGCAACTGTTCCATCACAGCTGGAAACATTGCCTGGTATTGATCACTTAGTCCACGTCTCCTCCAGCAATGGTGGACTGTCGTGTCGACAGACTGCATGGCCATCGTCATCCACTACACACACGTGACATGAAAGGTGCCTCATGGTTAGAGATGGTGACATTTCGCGAATTCAATGACCTGCATGTTAGAATCAAATATCCTATGCATACCCAAGCCCTGTCTATTCGTTCATTGTCTACTGTTCCACTCAGTAGCAGTTAGTAGACAAATGGTCGGGACTTGAGTGTGCATAGGATATTTGATTATAACATGCAGGTAATTGAATTCGCGAATTTTCACCAGCTCTACTCATGGTAAAATGTTCAATCCTAGTCTAGAAAAATACGAGCTATTTTCTCCCACAGTTAAAGACTGCTGTAATCACATAAATCATGCGCTCTCGCCCGACGTAGCCGACGAGTCACGTACTGTTGATACTCGCTAACCTTCACAGATATGACGATACATTTCACCTTCGTCGAGTCCACACAGCAACCAGTTTTTAGCGAGTGTCTCACTCTCTGTGGAGAGGGCATGCCTCAAAATGCTCACAACCTTCGCCGTCGAATTTCCGCTGTTCTGCGAACACAACGTGTGCGCGGGTGACTTCGTATCCGCCGCAGTTATGTCCGGTCTCACCAAACAGGCGTCAACATAGTTCATTGCTGTTATGTTGCATATATTTGCGACACTTGACACGCAATCAACTATCGAGTCGCCCAACACATTTTTTTTAAGAAGTAGACTACAGAAGTTTGTCGCTGGAATTACCAAGGTGAGCTTTGTTAAATACTATACTGGCCAGTTCTTGCCTTTGTATGACCTTTCTGCATTCGTGAAAATTAGCATTGCCGTAGATTCTGTTGTACTTTGAAACATTTTTAGCATATAGTTTTTTATATTAGACTTTAAATAGTTACCTTGTATTATTTTTCAGCCGTTAGTATAGTAGCTATGACAATGTAAGTGAATAATTCGTTGAATAACGGACAAATGTGTTTGTTGAATAGTATTAACGTTTACTGTGTAAAGTTTAAACAAATTATAATGTTTCATAATTGTATAATTGTTGAGCGATATTCATGGATATTTCATTACGAAAATAACTTCTGTTTTTACACCGCAAAGCAGATTTACATTGGCTGTTATTCAGACATTTATTAGGACATTTATTGGTGCCTCTTTCTCGAGTTATTTGCGCGAAGAAACTTAATTTCTCATCGCCTCACGTAGCTCCACTCTGCTCTGCTTAGAAGGAAAGAAGTAAATACAGCAACAGCACAGTTGAGAAGCAAAGTTAAAATGATGTGTCTCACAGTGCAAACATATTCTTAAAATCCATTCCTAAAAAAAAAAAAAAAAAAAAAAAAAAAAAAAAAAAAAAAAAAAAAAAAAAAAAAAAAAAAAAAAAAAAAAAAAAAAAAAAAAAAAAAAAAAAAAAAAAAAAAAAAAAAAAAAAAAAAAAAAAAAAAAAAAAAAAAAAAAAAAAAAAAAAAAAAAAAAAAAAAAAAAAAAAAAAAAAAAAAAAAAAAAAAAAA
>PNEQ01127273.1:0-12680 GCA_003012365.1 Medauroidea extradentata | reverse complement strand
CGTCGTTTTCTTCTGCGTCGATGAATATAGTAGTGCACAATTACATCTTCATCGCTCGACGACATTGTTCCGACTGAAGCGGCTGCAGCGGTATATTGTACGCTTGCAATACGCTTCGTGTGTAAATTATCAAGCGTATAAGCATCGTCGCTGCATGACGAATCTAGTACGCGTCTATGACGATACGCCTCGTGTGGAAACCGCCTTAATGTTATCAGAAGCTACATAGTGAATCTATAGTCATATATGCCCGGACAGATTTTTCTCCTTTACCTTTAGGAGACTTAATTCCGAAGGCCTAAAACTGACTTTCTCTAAGCCATTTCTACAAGTTTTTTAATAGCGTACTATACTAGACTTAAATCAAACGTAGCACACACACATACACACATACACACATATATTATTATTATTATTATTATCATCATCATGCTCGGACGTATTTGTGGGGTGCAGATGCGTTTGTGTAGGCTCTTCTCCTTTCATTGTTTTAAGTGGCTATAATTTAGTTAATCGCTTAAATAACCGTAACTAGATCTTTGGTATATGCCCCCGAGTTCTGTTAAATGCGAAATATACGGTAAACCGTTGTATGGTAAGTAAAATCGTATTTATTGTGAGGCCAGCTGTGGTGTGCTTGTGCATGCAACATGTGTTAAACCTCAAGATCTAACAACTGAAGCCACCTACTTGTGCAACAACTGTGGACAACGGGATACGACAGACACCACAATGTTTTCGCCTAAGAAAAACAGCGAACCGATTTCATTTGTATTAACAGATGGTTCTTCCAAAGAGATCCTTTCAGCATTATCGTCCCTTGGTGATAATGTCAAAAAGATGTTTGCTTCCCTGAGCGATAAAATTAACTCACTTACAAACCAGGTAACTGAACTTAAAGAAGAAAATTCTCTTTTGAAATCTCTGCTGGTCTCCGAACTTCAAGAAGATAATAGAAACCTCAAATCGTTAAGGGATCTTCATAACCTCACTTGTACCTGCGTGAACGATGTTCCAGATGGAAGAAACTGAAGCTACTACGAGCAATAAATCTCCTTCCACCAAGATCATTAAATATAGTGACAAAGTCAAAGGCTCCACATAGCAGCAACATCACACTAAAACTAACACAAACAACAAAAACAAACTGATTGATGTTGACCCACTTTCGAAATCCGAACGCCATATGGAAAACAGTGGCGAGACAACTGATGGTGATGACGCGAAAGGATTCATTAAATACCACAGGCGGCGACACTTGCGGACCCAAGAGACAATCGACAAGAAACAAATGAATGACAAGCAAACTTCCAAGAAATCTGTTCAACTTGGCGTACGCAACACAGCTTCGTTAAAAACTGTTGCTGAACAAATCAGGCCTAGGATGAAGGCTTTATTTATATCGCGCTTTGCTGCTGACGTCACTGAGGACGAAGTGGTAAACTATATAAACACTGAAATAAAATTGAAAAATTTGAAAGTGTCCAAATTAAAAACAAAATCTGACTCTTATTCTTCTTTCCATGTTGCGGTTGAGGAATCTGAGTTTGACCGTATTTTTGACACTGTTTTTTGGCCCTCTGGCTGCCTTATTAGCCCTTTTTATGGTAAACTGCAGGAGTCTCAGCTTTTCTCCCAGGCGAGTGTTACTTCTGACCCTGATGTTAATTTAAATCAGGCGGCCGGAGGCGCCTCTTCTTAAATCACCTCTTTATTATCTTTGCAGGCATGTTTAAAAGATATTCACCTTTACTATCAAAATGTAAGGGGTCTACGGACAAAAAGCCAACAATTTGAGGAACATCTTTTAATGTTTAATTATCGTATTATATGCTTAACTGAAACTTGGCTAAATTCTAATAGTGTTAACTCCCAATACTTTCCGAGCTATTACAATGTTTTCCGATGTGATAGAAAATATGACGATATTATTACTAGGGGAGGAGGTGTGCTGATTGCTATTAACTCCATTTTTTATCCCCTAGCTGTCTTGAAGCATGAGCTTCAAATTAATAATCTTGATGCTGTTTGGATAGAACTTACTATTAGTAAGATAAAAATTCTCATTGGTAATATATATTTTCCTCCTCAACTTGCTATTCAGGAGTTTAAAAGCTGTTTAGATACTCTAGAATCCAAACTCTCAAATTATCCTCATCATGTTATTGTTGTTGGTGATTTAAAGATAATAATTTTCTTAATAAACTTAATAAGAGCAGAGGAAAACCAAACAGGGTATTTTCTATTAGATATCAAGGTTAATGGTATGTAAATATCAATAATTTTTAAAGTGTTATTAGCCAAATATTCAACCTTAAGGTCAACATTTTTCATATTAAAGATAGGACTCCAATCAAATATTTAATATGAAAAATTTTGACCTTATGGTTGAATATTTGGCTAATAACACTTTAAAAATTATTGATACTTACTAATTTAACCATTCTCAGTAACGGTAATTTAATACAAGAACCAAGTGAAGTAGCTAACCTGTTTGGTCAACATTTTGCTGAGATCTATGAAAAACCTTCTCAAACTTCCAATATACATTTCACCTCTGATTCTAATACTCACTTACCTATCCCTACAGACAACAATAGTTTAGTACTTTGGTCTATCAAAAATCTTAAATCTAGTAAATCTTCAGGACCTGATGGTATCCCTAATTTTATAATTAAAGCCTGTGCTGAAATCTTTGCCCCCATATTAACTAAGGTCATTAATACTAGTTTGACTTGTGGTATTTTTCCAAACATGTGGAAACAGGCTAAAGTAATTCCTGTTTTTAAAAAAGGAGATAAACATAATCTTATTAACTACAGGCCTATTTCGCTTCTTTGTTCATTTTCTAAAGTAATGGAAAAAATAATACACAGACATATACATTTTCATTATAAGAATATAATATCCAATTGTCAACATGGTTTTCAGTATAAAAGAAATACTACAACTAATTTATTTGAATACATTAATGAAATTTATAGTGCTGTCATATCGAGAGGTCAATATGATGCTATATATTTTGATCGAAAAAAAGCATTTGATACTTGTCAACATTCCATCATTCTACATAAACTTAACAACTTAGGTCTCGATTGTGCCTATATTAAATGGATTCAGTGCTATCTGATGAACAGAACTTTTACTGTCAAAGTTAAGAATGTATTTTCCACTTCCTTTCTTGCGTCCTCTGACGTCCCTCAAGGTGGCAATTTGTCCCCTCTTTTATTTAATTTGTTTATTAATGATATTGTACAACAATTAAAATTTGCTAATTGCCTATTATATGCTGATGACCTGAAAATATTTGCTAAAATTAGTAATATAACTGATTGCATTAAACTTCAAGCTGATATTGACTTAGTCCGTAAGTGGTGCAAGAATAATAGTATGGATATAAATTATGATAAAACTATCCGTGTTACATTTACGCGTAAAACTTACCCTATAAAGTTTGAATATTCGGTAAATAATTGCAACATTAAACGTAATGATAATGTACATGATATTGGAATATTATTAGATAGTAAACTTTATTTTCATTCACATGTTGATAATTTAATCTCCAATGCTCATCGTACTCTAGGGATAGTAAAATTCCTGACCTATAATGCATCTTCTCCGGATTCCTTAATTAGCCTTTACTATGCTTTTATTAGGTCCAAATTGGAATACTGCTCTGTTATTTGGAATAGCATTACCATCACGGACTCGAATCGTATTGAGTCAGTACAATACAAATTATTTAAAACTGTTTACATGAGATTCTCTCAACCGTTAATGCCTTTCAGTTATGTGGATATTCTTACTGGTTTTAAGACAACCACTTTACATGCTCGTAGGATAGTTAATGATGCTCTATTTTTTATTAACTCCTTTCTCTATTATTTTGATTGTCAAACTATTATAAACAATGCAGGTTTAAAGGTGCCCAACCGTATTAGTAGAAACTTTAGTCTTTTTTACGCATTGTCTAAAAATAAAACTTAATTAACAAATGTATATTCAATTTTAATTATATTTGTAAATTTGATCATTTTAAGGATAGAAAAATTGTATTCTGGGACTTTAAATAAGGTTGATTAAGTGTGTCTCAGTTCTGTTTGTCTTCTTTTTAAATGTTTTACTGCATGTTGTCCTGTCAGTGTGTGTTGTACGTGTCTAGTCCTTTGTTTTGTATGTCTGTATTCATTTGTATGTTCTTTGTTAATTGTCTATCCTGTGTTTCTGTATTTGTATCTGTTATGTGTTTAGTGTCATCCTGTTGTTGGTCGCATGACTGTTGGATGGCACTTTAAACATAATAAATGAAATGAAATTATTATTATTATTATTATAACCTATAGGATCACGCAAAGCAATCTCACTCTTATCTCCCAAGCAGCTCTCATATTTTCTCCATGGAAGGTTCTTAGATCCCCTATCAGGCGCCTCCCCAGGTGACGGATAGGGGAACGCCTCTCTGATATGGGTGTGGTATTAGGGATATGAAATACCCTGAACGCACCAAAACTAAGAAACACATAGCCTAAATCCACTAATAGGTCCATTAGTTAGTGATCAGCGTCTGTTCACCTAGTGGTGCGGCTATGTGCACTTATTCTCCAGGAACTTACAATCCCTGGTTCTAATCTCTCAGTGGAAACACTGGACCAATACGATTAGAAGCAATCATGCCTTGTGCAACTAATGACAATAATACCCCAGGTGATAACCAATCCACTATTCAACATACGGCCACCAGGAATTCGAATTCTGAGGAACCCCGGCCCGGCTTATACGACCTCAGAGAAAATCGGAGTCCTCTGGCAAACTTTCACATAAATCACCTATTTTCAAGGGAACTTTCAACATTAATACGCTAATAGAGCCAGGAATACTACATAACATAATATCAGAACTCGATAGACAACATGTACTGATACTTGCCCTTCAAGAAACATGTATGGCAGATGAAGAGACAATAGATTATATGTGTGTAATAGTAACGTTTTACCCTTTCCTGAAAAAAACAATTGTATTGCCTGAACACTTAGATTTACTGTGATTCGGGTGTATGCACAAATGATGATTTTACAGGCGAAGTCTTGCTAGCAACTTGTCTTCTCCTGACTTTTTAAATATCTTCAGGATGGAATGAAAACCAAATTATGAACTACAATAACGTCCATACGTTGCACTAGATTATCAAATATATGGGCAAAACTATTAGTTATCAGTGAAAAATTAAAAATTTTGGGTTAGAAAGCTGCCCTGACCATGGATAACGTGTTGACTTATAAAGTTAGTGTTGGTATAGACTAAACCGTTTGTTATTAAATCTGAATGTGACTAAACTATATATCGTCCCAACCTTATACTGAAGTACATAGCTTATGCGCTCTGTTGCCAGATCGCTATCGCGTTACAAAGTTCGGCAGATGTATTACCTCAGAATTTTGAGTCATAGAATATTATATTTGTAATCTCTATAAGATTACGGTTCAAAGTATCTAACTAGCCACATTTTTATATTACTTTAAAACAAACAGTTCACACAATTCATTAGATATTGGTAATTAAGAAAAAAATTATCACATTTATTTTTAACATTAGAGCTACTCCTGACAAAGCATGATAATTCTTCCATAGGAGTAGCGTCTGTCTGAAGACAAGAATGTGGTTGGGGTTATGCTGATGAATATGAAATCGGTGATGCGAAAGAGATATTCTGTAAGAACTGAAAAATCTGGCTGTTTTTGTCATTAGTACCTTTTGCTGTAATTACATATAAAGTGGGAGGAAACTTATCAAACTTAAGAGTATAAACACTTTGTCCAGATGCCATTTCCATCATGTTTGTGATACTTATGTTTTAAATCGTAAACCAGAGCAGGAATCAAAAATTGGTCTTCAGTGTTCTTTAAATTTGTTATACTATGTATTATATAGTATATTGTTATTTCAAGACAAGTACATAAAGTTGAAAAATGATTTCATAATTGACTGAAATCTTGTCAGTAAACTAATAGCCGAAACCAGGTAATTTTTGGTCTTGAAACAGACGATGCAGCGGGAACCCTGCAAACAAACTGGGTGACATATATTTTTATATTTGCTCTATAGTTTTAACTTTTAAAAATAATCGCACGAGTAGCAGAGATGAGGGATCAATGCCTTAAATTTGTTTACGGGAATTTCGTTTGTCTTTCTTTTTAGGTTTCAACTTTGCAGGTTAGTTAACGGTACCATGTTGCTGTTGCTTCTTCCTAATACTTCGTTTGGAAATGGCCGATTATTTTGGAAGCTTACTTAACTGCGTTTAGTGTGTGAAAAGTACTGGACTAAATTCAACAAAACATTTCGCTATTTCTTTCGTAGTGACCCTATATTATGTATTTTTTGGGCATTTCATGTTTCATACAAATAAACATTTTAAAAAATTACGCTTACTAATGAAATTTCAGTTTCGAAAGCAGTCACAGGACTCAACAAATCACGTGGCCGCGAGACACAGGTGCAATCCTGGACTAGTTTAAGATACTGGACGAAGAAAACAGCAGACTAAAGAAAGCCTTGTCTAATTTACTATCTCTTACTGACAGAACCACACAGTCAGAATAGATAACGGAACGTTTATTTCTCTTCAGGAAATACTCCAGATACCTTGGTTTTTCAGGGCGAACACGTGATCTAATGCGCAACACATTTCACTCTGTTATAAAAAAGAGAATGGTTGAAGCAACTGCGGTGGTGTCGCTTTTAAAAATAGAATCTGCTCACTACGACCAGTTTTCTCGCTTTCATCCCCAAACTAACTTCAACAACAAGAAAGTTTCTCACTGGACAACTTTTAAATGATTCGATTTATTATGAAACGCACGTAAGGTTAGAAAACAATTTTTGTGCGGTTAACAAAGAATATTTTTGAACAGATTTTACTTTGGGTAAGTAGCGGAAATAGTCAAATTGGTACTCTGACATGCGCGTGTACAAAAACTAAGGAAACCAAAAAATACTACGTTTGTGAGAAATTACTATGATTATAACGTGCAAGAATTTCACAGTGTATGTTACAAATATGAAATTACGAATTTTTCGGTGAAGAGCGCGCTTAAATGGCACTGACGAGTACGTATACGTACATGTTAGACACCTCCCAGACATTTCCTGTCTGTACACACTGACAAAGCAAGGTGGATCTGTTGTAGAAAACCTCCCCTCGCATTCGTGCAAACCTAGGTTCGATAATCGACTTCTGCCATCCCGAGTTCGGCTTTTCATAGTCGTCCGATTTCATTCCAGGCTATCGCTGGGAAGGTGTGATAAAATCATAATTTCATACCTTTATGAAATATTGTTAGTTTTGTAGACGATACTTGTGAGTACATTTTCCTCTTACAAAACAATTTTAGGTTGCATAGTTTCCTCATAACAGGGCGACAAAGTCGAAATTTGCTTGTTCTGCTGCCATGCAAATAGTGAAAACCAACTGACATACTTCAATAAAATAATTCTCGGTGATAGTACATCCCATTAGCTATGCAATAAAGAGTTAAAAAATACCGTAACGTAATATTTTGAATTTTTAAAAAATTCGCAAAAGTACAAGAAAAAAGTTGAAAATTCAGCAAAGAGTTCACGGTTTTTTTTATGTTTCATTACTTAGCACGTGGTATGTTAATTCACTGTGAATTATTTCATTAACGCAAGTCAATTGGTTTTCACTATTTGCATGGCAGCAGAACATGCAAAGTATGACTTTGAAACACTGCTATGTGAAAACTATGGGAGTTGAAATTGTTTCGCAAGAGGAAACAGTACTCACAAGTATCGTCTATAAAACTAACACTATTTCATTTAAATATAAAATTACGATTTTATCGCACTTGAACACCCTTAAGAGTCAGATCCGGTGTTTCAGACGCATGTATGCAACCCATATTTCAAAAATCGTATAAATCGAGGCTAATATTAATATCGCTAGAGCAAATAGAGTATTAAACATAGCAACATTACTTTCGCGCTTTACCACAGAAACAGTACTGCTTATTTTCACTGCGTTCTGAAAAATCAAGTATAATTAACGGTTACAGTAACCACACGATACAAAATTCGTTTCGTAAAATGTTTAGTCAACCATTATTTACACTTGACTTTGGCGAGTGCAGCCGGTTCTTCACATTTTCCCAGTGAGCCACCTACCAAGACTGTGAATTTGTTCCAGTGTACTTAACACTCCACATAAATAAATAATAATATAATATCTTCACTCGTTGCGTTATAACAGCTATGTATTAATTTCAATAGACATGCCCTTGAATATGGGTAGTGTGTGTTTTAAAACTCATTATTCATATTTGTATTGTAACAAATGCAGTTTACCATAAAGCTGTGTTCAAGTAATATTGCAATAAAAAATATTTACGTTAAATGTAGCACAGCCCTGAGAAAAAATTACAGTATCATATCTGCAGTCTGCCAACATAAAATATTGAACATTAGTGATTTTTGCAATTATGGCGTGAAGGTATTTATATAGAATCGTTTTTGACGAACGTATTCATAAATAATGTTCTATGTTGGAAAGTACAGCTGTATCTCATCTTAATTCTGGTTTCCTCGATATGTGTTAGGCAAACGCTTTCTTGTTATTTTTAAACGATTCTTGCAATTGGAGAATGTTGTAAACCAAAGAAGTGTTCTGGATACACGTCTTTGCAGCAAATAGTGTGTCCTCTGACTTTATGTGAGACACCATTTGCTACCATGGCGTATGTTCAAAAGACATGTTTGGCTTGTAAAGGCTCTCTTCTCCTTGCGAGTGTAGAAACACGGCGAAGTCAGAGCACGGACCGGCGAGTACGCTCCATGTAGAAACTTCAAGGCGGACTGGATTGCTCGATTCAAGTCGTGTTCCTGTCCGGCCTGTAGTTGTTCGGTCCGGAACGATCGTGTGAAAATATTCTCCCAGCGAGTGCCCTTGGAGCGAAAGTAAATGTGATTCGTTGGTTGCTTCTGAAACGATTTCCTCTCGCGGTCTTAATTTTTTTCCCCCGCAAAAATACCACGATTCATCGACACTGGATGTTAGTAGGAGCCCCTGATGTTCGCGGGAACACATTTCTGTGTCAACTTACCTCGATGTCTTGAGTGCACGTCTGGAGTTCTGCTTCATTGTTATTGGCAGTGTGTCTGTTTTAAGAAATACGTTTCTCATTTGACTGTACCAATCAGAATAAGATTACTGGCATACCACGTATCTGTGATTTACAGTACAATTTTAAGACAGGTACAAGTTAAAAATATTTAATCACTGACCATGAAGCAGAGCTGGAGATGTGCACATACGACACTGAAACATACTGGTTCATAAGTCTTTTCACAAAAAATAGAGGTTCCTATGGAGAAAGAAAAATATTCATTACCCACAAAAAAATACAGTTTGTTTCAGTTGTGGTGTACGAAATACAGCACGAAGTTACCAACATAATTAATTAGCAGAGCCACGATTTTGTCGCAAGAAGGTTTCTGCATCAACTTGTGCTTACGTGCACATCGGCAGTTTTCCTTCGTAGTTGTTGGCAGCGTATCTATGTTCAGACACACCTCTCATTTGACAGCACCGATTATAATAAGATTGTTGTGCCATCATATGACTGTGATATGCCAATCTAACAGTAATAGTTGAAATATCGAATTTCTGACAATGAATGAGAGCTTCAGATGTGCACGTAAGGTATTAGAACCGAAGGGCGCAAAAAATTCTTTGCCACAAAATCGTGGCATCGATTTCCTCAATGTGTGTACCAATCGGAAAGGACAAGTAGGTTACGTAGATCTGGAAATACAAAATATATTATGTCATGCCGTTTATTATCACGAAGGACTTACGACAATTAGCACTAGTTAAAGCAGAATTCTGGTATTAATGTGTAAAAAATTGGTTCCGATAGGTACAATAGTTCTCCAAATATATGCATTAAAATTATGAATTAATGTCATATAATCTTCTACATCAGGTGACGAACATTAAATACCACAGCGTAAAAAATAACAATCATGTTACACTGTCATGTTACCTTACTTAATTTTAATTGTGTACCGAAATTAATTAAATTTTGAAAAAAATTGCCGATGTCTTGTTCACTCAAAAGAAGTTCTGAGGCCCACAATTTTCAGGAAACGAT
The DNA here is from genome assembly GCA_003012365.1 of Medauroidea extradentata. Lineage (NCBI taxonomy): Eukaryota > Metazoa > Arthropoda > Insecta > Phasmatodea > Phasmatidae > Medauroidea > Medauroidea extradentata. The sequence continues at coordinate 2,511 of PNEQ01127273.1, read as the reverse complement.
AATGTTATGAACGGTATACAAATCGCTGTACTGAGTACTACGTGTGTATCGAATTTTACAAAGTGTTTAAAACCAATTTCTTTAGATACCTCGTTTGATCAAGAATGTCCAGATTTCCACCGTTTCGATTGCATGAACGCGGCATTAATAGAATGTAAAAAAAGCAGTAAAGTCTCATTACCAAGTACTATGCGTGTATCGAGTTTGAAAAATTTTTTAAAAATTTCACTTCAAAAATGCCGTGTGGATAAAATCGAACGGCCCATGATGAAAAATTAAAAACCCGGCTTGAACAGAATCCATAAATGTCATGCCAACTTATTAAATACTAAATGTGTAACACGTTTGATTAAATTCTGAAAATTCGTTTCGCGGATATCTCGTAAGGTCAAAAGTGTTGAAATGGGTAGAATTTTCATAATACCAACACTGCTGAACAAAATACATAAAGTACTATATTTAAAAGTTACCGATTATGATGAAATTCTGATATGTATTACTCAAGATATCTCATGTTTTATACAAATTGTCAAATATCTATCATGAACAAAATACGTAAAAGTCAAAATAACTTATGAAATGCTGAAAAATTGTTGCTAATATATATCGTGATTCATAGCATGTTCAGATGGCTGTCATTGTGGAAGTACGAACAGGTAATAAACGAAGTTCAAAACGTCAAATCAACTAAGTGCACATAGTCTGATGCAATTCTGATGTAGGTTATGGTTCCTCAGATATCTTGGGTGGTCAAAAAAATTCAAAAGGCCACCATTGCCAAAATATGAAAAGAGTATGAATAAAATACGTAACAATAATGTCACCTTATTAACTACTTAATATGTGCTAATTTGATGGAATTATGAAATCATCTAGCTTTACTAATATCTTTATGCGCCCTGAGATTCATTAAATTTTGAGAAATTTCCTCACATACCTCGTCAGATCAAAAAATGTAGAAAATGCTACCTGCGTTCAATTCTACCGCTGTTGTCACTTGACGCCGGGTGTGTTCTGTACGAAAAATGTTCTCTAAAGCAAAGAAAAAAAAATATTTGATTCTGTTCAGCCTATGGTAAATAAATCTTACACTACACCAATGGAAAATTCGTAAAAAAAAAACATATAAATTACACGGATGTAATTAATTTTTTACTTTAAAAAGTTCTTAATTGAGAACAGTTTTGTTTTTATATGTAGGAGAGATAATATTTATTCAACATTAAACTTATCTTTGAGAAACAATTAACCATACCATAAAGATTAATACTAATGTGTTTCAATTCTAAAAATAATTTTAGTCGCCAGCGCTGTAAACATAGAAACAAAAACTTTCCAATGGTTCACTTTTAAATCAAATTTTCTTTGCAGCAGTAAAATTTGTATTGTGACAGAGAAAATGCTTTTAGAGTGTACTGTTATCAACTGTATAACACTTTTTAAACTGTTTCTAAATAAATGTTTTCAAAGACGTTTTGCTGTTTATAGCATGGAGCTTGTTCAGCGGAATGGACTCGAGTTGTCATTCTAAAACACGATCGTCTGTGTGACAGATATTCAGTGCTAACGAGATGAGTTTTGGTAGCAAGGAAACAAGATTTGTGAACAGAGAAAGAAACAATTTCAAGCGAACTTCGGAAGAGGTTTGGATGTGATGTATGATTTGCTGGAGTACGGACTTGTCGATCACGCTATCTCAGTTAAGTTGTTCGCGATAGACAATAAATGTCACCTCCCTCCTGTTTGAAAAGCGTAGTTGTAAACTAATCTAGAAAATTAGTAAAAAATTTCGCAGAAAGTATTAGAAAGAAATTTAACATACCGCAAAGCGGGGTGAGATTGTGCCAAGTGGGGTGAGATTGTGACAACCTAATTGTATATGTTTGTTTACATATAGTAAAAAAAGGTAAGTAAATAGGCTTATTCCTGAAGAATAAATCAAGTTTGAAAAAGGACACAAGAATAAAAAATGATACGCTATTATTTTATGTAGAATTATGTTGGCACAATCTCACCCCATCGTGGCATAATCTCACTCCATTTTACGGTAACAATGCTAAATATGCGGTCTTCGTACGCCGCGCCGCATGAACAGAGCTGCTCTTTAGAGCGTCGTGTATCGTGAACGCGAGCATTGTGATCTTTATTATGACTGACAAGCGAAGGCAGTGGCGTACTCAGAGCGTCATACATATCAGGGACATGGCCATGCAACGAGGAAGAAGACAGGATCACAATTTACTCTCAATGCCCCACCAGAGTTTGTATCAAGGACGATTACTCACTACTTCACTGGATTTATCGGTTTTCTCACCTTAAGGGCGTTCAAGTGGGGAAAAATTCATAATTTTATATTTGTATAAAATAGTGTTAGTTTTGTAGACATTACTTCAGAGAACATTAATATCTAACGGAAAAAAATTAGCTCATCTAGTTTTCCCGTAATGTCACTTCAAAGTCAAAATTTGCATATTTTTACTTCATACAAAACTTGAAAACCAGTAAATATAA